>JAVTVY010002789.1:0-34455 GCA_036873755.1 Hanleya hanleyi | reverse complement strand
CGTCACAGAGCTCCTTCTCAGCCAATCAGAAGCGAGTATTTTGACCCGGTGCATTATGGGCCATATCCAAGATGGTGGCACGTATGTTCAAGATGGCGGCACATCCGGTGTCGAAAACTGGCCATTTCATCGGGATGTGGTCACCTAGTGTCGAAAACTGGACCCTGTATGGGTCCTGCTAGCCGTTTTGGAGCTAGGGGAGCCCCTAATGGGCCGATGGAGTTGTATGAGGTATCCATGTGAAGCCTAGGTGAAGGGGTATTTGATGGCTGGGTGGGTGCATGTAAAATTTTTCCTGAAAAAAAAACGGAACTCGGAATTTATCGAAAAATCCGGGAAAATACCTATATGGGGTATGGGGGTATATAGGTCGCCGGGGTTAACGGGGGATCGCCTATCAATAGAGTTATCTCCCCCTAGTTCCAGGGTGGGTGTATGTAAAAATTTTCCTGAAAAAATACGGAACACGGACTTTATTCTAAATTACGGGAAAATGCCTATATGGGGTATGGGAGGTATAGGATCAATCTTTGTCCCCCTGGGAAACCTACTTCTCCACATTTGCGGTATAGGTTGTGGGTTCTCGTTTTCTTAGTCTCGTCAAGACAAACATGATAAGGAAGTGTCCCGGAGCGAATCGGTGAAATTTTTGAAAAAGTACGATATAGCCTCATATAGGCCCATACTGGGGTATACGATCGATGTTTGTCCCCCTGGGAAACGTACTTCTATACATTTGCGGTAGGGTTGTGGGGTCTCGTTTTCTTAGTCTCGTCATGTAGAACACGATAGGAAGTGTTGCGGAGCGAATCGGTGAAATTTTTGAAAACGTACGATATAGCCCCATATAGACATATATATATAAATATATATTCCCATACTGGGGGTATAGGTTCAATGTTTATCCTACTGGGAAACCTACATCTAGACATTTGCGGTAGGGTTGTGGGGTCTCGTTTTTCACGTCTCGACATTTAGAACATGATAGGAAGGGTCGCGGAGCGAATCGGTGAAATTTTTGAAAAAGTCACCATGGCCTATACTGCATGGCTATGGGTGTATAGGGCCATACGGGGTGGACATGTTGGAGTCTAGGTGAGTCCCTGGTGGTCCAATGGGGTCGAGTGAGGTCTTATTTTGAAGCTCTCGTGGAGGAGCACTTGACTACACTAATGGTTCGTCCGTTGTCAATACCCTGCGCATGCGCAGACTGGCCCGTAGTATAGAAAGCAGGCATTTTGGGGGTATGTGGGTGTGTGTTTGGGTTAGAGATGGGCTATTCACGGTTCGAATGGGTCGTGTGATGTATCCATGTGAAGCCTATGTGAGGGAGCCTCTGATGGCGTGGGTGTGGGGTTGAAATATCGTCATTCTGCGCATGCGCAGCCTGGCCGTAGTATGGAAATAGACGTTTTTGGGGTCTAGCCGAGCCCCTCATGGGCCTATTGGGTCGAGTGAGGTATCCATGTGAAGGCTAGATATGGGGGCTAGACTAATTATATATTCTGTATTATACAATCGGATAGCGGTTGTCGTGAATAACAACAAGTTCAGCAATGTTTATATAGTTTATTATCCCCAACGTTACATCATACCCAGGCTGGGGAGCCGCCCTGAGTATGTTTAGTATGTTAACAGCAAAACAAATTGAAATACCAAACACCATGTTTTATTATTTAACGCACCGTCACATTAGGTACAAGTGTTTACTGAGCTCAAGTCAACGATCAGCATGTAGACATAGAGAGTATGTGCGGCATGTTATGGTATTCATCAGTGCGCGGGTGACGCATTCAACCGATGGCGGTGGTCGGTCAGCTTGGTCAGGAAAAACGTGATATTGGTTACCCTCTCTACCACCCATTGTATGTTGGGGCGTTGACGATCTGCCCATCTCAAGGGTTCCACGGTGTCCAGTATCTCCAGCATCGTCTCTAGTGACCTCCGGTTAATGATGGTGAACGGCTGGTCAGACACATAGCTATTATTGCCGGGATAATAATACCGTAACTGGCCCGTCTTTTTGTGACGTAAGATGTACCCGAAAGCGACATTCAATTTGAAGGCCGTAGTTTGATCTTTGAAGATGGCTTCCACGTAGCTGCGTAGGCGGGTGCGGCTGGTCAGTGGAAAATTGTAAATATCTTGAATAGGGCCATGAGGGTGGAAACAGTGCCGTGTCATGGACCAATGGCGCCGATCGATGTCACTCACTGGATGGTTGTCCTGTAAGAGATCGCCCAGAAAATGTTTGATGTTGTCAGGCGTATGACTCGAAACCGTAACGCTGGGGTCCGGCTGGATATCCAGGCTCTTCTGAACTGTGGGTATAGGCGGGCTCTCCTTCATCGCATCACCAGTGGCGTTCGTCTCCCCGGGATTATCTTCACTGGGTCTGACCTTCCGCGGCTCCTATTCAGTAGGAAGTTGTCGCTCATGCCATGGTACCGGTGCATGAATCAACCGTTGGTGTCGCAGCAACTGACTGCGTCGTTTGAAGCGTTGACCACAATCCTCGCATGGACGCTTGCGTGACCCATGAATTGAACGTTCGTGGCGCAGTAACTGATCCTCCCGATTAAATGACCGTGCGCAGGTTATACAAGTATACCGTGCATCGTTTTTTTTTGGAGGCCTCGTGGCGTCGAAAATTACCTTTAACTGAATTAACTGACCTTTGACCCCGGCGCGCAAAGGTTTCCACCGCAGTGGAAACCTTTACACCGCGCGCGCCGGGGTCAAAGGTCAGTTCCGGTCACGTGAACGGAAGCGAAAGTGACCTCACAGAGGTCATATGTGGTGGCGTTGGTGGTGGCGTTGGTGGCGTTGGTGGTGGCGTTGGTGGCGTTGGTGGTGGCGTTGGTGGTGGTGTTGGTGGTGTGTGGCGGTGGTGTTGGTAGAGTTGGTTGTCGCTGACGTCCGCGCCTACATCCGGGTTCTTGTCGCTGACGTCCAAGTTAAACTGATACTACGGTTTTCCATACTACGGCCAGGCTGCGCATGCGCAGAATGACGATATTTCAACCCCACACCCACGCCATCAGAGGCTCCCTCACATAGGCTTCACATGGATACATCACACGACCCATTCGAACCGTGAATAGCCCATCTCTAACCCAAACACACACCCACATACCCCCCAAAAATGCCTGCTTTCTATACTACGGGCCAGTCTGCGCATGCGCAGAGTATTGACAACGGACGAACCATTAGCGTAGTCAAGTGCTCCTGCACGAGAACTTCAAAATAAGACCTCACTCGACCCCATTGGACCACCAGGGACTCACCTAGACTCCAACATGTCCACCCCGTATGGCCCTATACACCCATAGCCATGCAGTATAGGCCTATGGGCCTACCCAGGCCATGGTGACTTTTTTCAAAAATTTCACCGATTCGCTCCGCGACCCTTCCTATCATGTTCTAAATGTCGAGACGTGAAAACGAGACCCCACAACCCTACCGCAAATGTCGAGAAGTAGGTTTCCCAGGGGGATAAACATTGAACCTATACCCCCAGTATGGGACTATATATTTATATATATATATGTCTATATGGGGCTATATCGTACTTTTTCAAAAATTTCACCGATTCGCTCCGCAACACTTCCTATCGTGTTCTACATGACGAGACTAAGAAAACGAGACCCCACAACCCTACCGCAAATGTATAGAAGTGGGTTTCCCAGGGGGGCAAACATCGGTCCTATACCCCAGTATGGGCCTATATGGAGCTATATCGTACTCAAAAATTTCACCGTTTCGCTTCGGGACACTTTCTATCATGTTTGTCTTGACGAGACTAAGAAAACGATACCCCACAACCTATACCGCAAATGTCGAGAAGTAGGTTTCCCAGGATGGTCCTATACCCCCCATACCCCATATAGGCATTTTCCCGTAATTTAGAATAAAGTCCGTGTTCCGTATTTTTTCAGGAATTTTTTTACATACACCCACCCTGGAACTAGGGGGAGATAACTCTATTGATAGGCGAGCCCCCGTTAAGCCCGGCGACCTATATACCCCCCATACCCCATATAGGTATTTTCCCGGATTTTTCGAGTCCGAGTTCCGTTTTTTTTCAGGAAAAATTTTACATGCACCCACCCAGCCATCAAATACCCCTTCACCTAGGCTTCACATGGATACCTCATACAACTCCATCGGCCCATTAGGGGCTCCCCTAGCTCCAAAACGTCTAGCAGGACCCATACAAGGTCCAGTTTTCGACACTAGGTGACCACATCCCGATGAAATGGCCAGTTTTCGACACCGGATGTGCCGCCATCTTGAACATACGTGCCGCCATCTTGGATATGGCCCATAATGCACCGGGTCAAAATACTCGCTTCTGATTGGCTGAGAGCTCTGTGACGGATTTGAAATACTCGCTTCTGATTGAACGAGAGCTCCGCATTGCGTCTGCGCATGCGCAGAATGATATTCCTACCGCACACCCAACCCATCAGATGCCCCTTCACGAATGCTTCACTTTGATACCTCACTCGACCCCATTGGTCCACTAGGGGCTCCCCTAGCTTCAAAATGTCTATTTCCATACCCTTGGGCCACCGCGCATGCGCAGAATGCCGATAGTTCAACCCTGCACCCAATCCATCAGATGCCACCTCACCTAGGCTTCACTTTGATACCTCACTCGACCCCATTGGACCATTAGGGACTCGCCTAGCCCCAACACGGCTAGCGGGACCCATACAGGGTCCAGTTTTCGACACTAGGTGACCACATCCCGACGAAATGGCCAGTTTTCGACACCGGATGTGCCGCCATCTTGAACATACGTGCCGCCATCTTGGATATGGCCGTAATGCACCGGGTCAAAATACTCGCTTCTGATTGGCTGAGAGCTCTGTTACGGATTTGAAATACTCGCTTCTGATTGGACGAGAGCTCCGCATTGCGTCTGCGCATGCGCAGAATGATATTCCTACCGCACACCCAACCCATCAGATGCCCCTTCACGAATGCTTCACTTTGATACCTCATACGATCCCATTGGTCCACTAGGGGCTCCCTAGCTTCAACACGTCTATTTTCATAACCTTGGGCCACCGCGCATGCGCAGAATGCCGATAGTTCAACCTTGCACCCAGCCCATCAGATGCCCCTTCACGAATGCTTCACTTTGATACCTCACTCGACCCCATTGGACCATTAGTAGCTCCCCTAGCTCCAACACGTCTATTTCCATACCCTTGGGCCACCGCACATGCGCAGAATGCCGATAGTTCAACCCCACACCCAGTCCATTAGATGCCCCTTCACGAATGCTTCACTTTGATACCTGACTCGACCCCATTGCACCATTAGGGGCTCCCCTAGCTCCAAAAAGGCTATTTTCATACCCTTCGGCCACCGCGCATGCGCAGAAGGCCGATATTTCAACCCCATACCCAACCCATTAGATGCCCCTTCACATAAGCTTCACTTTGATACCTCACTCGACCCCATCGGACCATTTTATCTAGGGACTACTTTTTCTCCGCGGAAGCTTTTCCCGAGACCGAATCACCGCCAAAACCGCGGCCAGACCGCATCACCGCGGATGAATGCATCCTGAATACATCCCCTCCAACAATTGGAACTCTCCTGTGCTGGAGGTAGCTTTTGGTCCTTCTGCCGGAACTATAGTGCACTTGACCTCTCCTCCTCAGATCCTCCCCAAATGACCTCTACATCCGGGTGAAATGTTACTCCATTTAGCCTTTGTACACTACTAATATCATTTCTTGGTGTCATCATTGATAAGTGTTGACCGCTTCTCTGTTGTACGAAACCCTCTTGTGTTTTTATTATTTTTATTTCACACGCATTTGAAATTGGTGCTAAATGTCATACGATAGGGCTTTCGTTTATTGACGCGGAAATTCTTTTATGGACGACGGCTGAATATTGAATGTCGAATCTTACGCTTGCTCCTTAAAATCTTACCATGACCTGGCATGCCTGGGGGTGCGACAGCCCAGGATAATACACTGCTATGGGGTTTCTGATGAACTAGATTTTCATGGTGGTTGTTGGGCAAATCTGAATCACCAAAAAAATAAAATCCTGGCTTAATGAGTTTCATATGGACAATTTACCAAGCTAGATATTCTAACAAGGTACCGCTAAAGGTGTCCTATTATTAATCTATGCAAAATTGCTAGTAACACAGGAGCAGATTAATAACTAATTTTCTCAGAAAAAAAGCAATGACCGCTTTAAACCCGATTTACGTTGAAAAATCTTCTCCCACAAATTTGCGTTCGAAACAATTTTTAAGCCAGACACCGAAGCCTTCTGATTCCGAATTCATTCTGACAATGAAGAACACTCGTGTAAGGAAAGGAGCCGTACATTCGAGTCTTGGGTCGCTCATGATATAAACCTAATGCAACTGAAAGCTACCCTCCTGACAGAAATTCTGATTTGTGGACTACAATACCTTGACACTATGTTGCATCAGCTGGCTATTCATTAGCGATGTCCAAGACATTTGAATGACAAGAACGATGTGACTTTATGTGCCATGAAGACTACCAACCCAGTCACTTCACCTTGCAAAATATCCGTCTGTACACTGAGATGAAATACATTTGTTATCATGTTAACTACGTTTTGCCTTATTTGTTATTATCCACTCCTGAATTACGCTGAATGAAGAGTATGGCCTATTTCCTGTGTCATTGTTAAGCAGTGTTCTTTGATCACCTCCGTTGTCGAGGAATGGTACCGGTGCATAGGGAATTGCAGTTCTCGGAAATTTAGGCTGCGGCGCTTTTCAATAGTTGGGAAAACATCTCTCAGCCAGGTTGAAACGTAGCAAGTGGACTAAAAATCCCAGAGGACTAAATTTTCTTTTACACCGCGGTGACTGGCTTTTGTCAAAAGTATTATTAATTTTACACATATACAGCTAAAAATATATATCTATTAAGATTATTGACGACTGAATAAGTGCTGAGATCCACTGATTAACTTGACATAATACAGGAGGAAGGTGACTCCGAGAATATTAGCGAAAGACCATTTCCTCAATGATCATTTATCGTTCATATACTTCTACGAATTGTAATGCTCGTAATAACAAAACCAGAAATAGTATTTAGTAACCCCGAACAAATATACCCCTGCGATCTTACGACATTCTCTCTAGGTAACATTCAGTTAATTCGAGGAAAAGTGAATGGTGTATTAGTTAATCCGATAGGCATCAGCTTGTATTAAAAAACCCTAAGCGGGTTAAATGGAAACGCTGTCTTGCACATCTCCTCGATACGACCTTTGAACTTCTGGCCTCGACTCCATTCGCAATAAACATACAAAAAAGTGATAAAAGAATATTGTGCTCAAGTATTCACATGCTCACTACCAGTGTACGAGTTGTCACAGCGAAACAGCTCACCAATTACCAATGTACGAGTTGTCAGAGCATTTCCATCATAGCTCTCTATATTTGTATCTAATACCGCTTATGCCAATGCTAGGGGCCGTGTGGTCATATCATCCAAGTTACCACATGAACTGGTACAATAAAAGCGTACCTGAGATACAACACATATCACGAATCGTTAGATTCTTGGTATGTGCTTTAGAATACGTTAACCGGAAGACTATACTGTGAAGTCATGTGGCTCTGCCAGTATGTCGGCACCTCTTCCCACTTCCCTTATATGTGTTGTAATTGAACCAAAATCCTCCCCATTGTGTAACAACGCTCTGACTGTCATACTCGCATCGTGCCAGAAAAATTAGACATAAGATTTTCGGACTTTGTTGAGGAGATAATACGAATACGATGTTCCTGTCGCAAAACACCTCAGCATTGATCATTTGCAGTCGTAATTTCGTACTCAAACTTAACTTCGCTATGACCACAACATCGTTATATTAATGATTATAACATCTTTACATTACTATGATCATTTGCTGCTCAAGAAGTTATGTATATAGCTATGGTTCTATATACATACTCCTCTACTGCTTTAATGGGAATGTATATCCAACAAAAATTTCAAACGAAAAGACATTGATATACCAAAACCACCATATAGCTGGTTCCAGAAGCTCCACCAAATTCCTGTGCACGTTGTTGCCAAGAGCTCTAATGGAAGTAAAATGATTTTAGGAAAAATATTGTTTTGTTATTTAAAACACTGGGTAGTGAGCATGTGAATACTTGAATTACAAGCGTCTAGTCCGTCATTCATAACTCAGCCGTCGTTCATTTAAGAATATCCGCGTCCATGATCCACATAAGCCACACTCTTCCGGAAGATCTTGAAACTAAATGAGATGCCGTGCCTAAACTTGTACATCGGAGATTTATCTATATTCTATACAACCATTCCTCGCCGGGGTCTCATACTTAGTTCATTATTGGGAAGCGTGTACTATAGCAACAGAAGATCAATTGAACGTGATCAGTCTGTCAGTGGGTTGCTTAACTGGTGCAAAATCGACAAAAAGAGAGCGCTAATTACAACATTGATTTAATAGTTGGCGTTGTGCAAGTCTCCCGTTACATCTATCAATAAAACCTGAGACGATTATAACTGATCGTTCAGATGAAACCGAACATCGATATACCCATGAGAGAAGTCATAATCATATCTAGAATGCACCAACATATTTATATAAGGTATATCGTGAGTTGTTTCTTTGTATAGTTTTGCTCGAATTTCGCAATAATTACATCAATGTGTTTTGGCGTAATTTCTCATCAACTATGGACAAATATAATTACAAAAACTCAGCTTTGTTAGACCTATTTCATCGATCAATCCGTCCTCCCATTCATTTAACATGGAGAAGGAATTCGCCGAACTTTTAAAAATCAAATTTTGTCGTAATTTGCCAAAATAATAAATTATATAAATTTAAACGATAAGGAAGGTGATATATTACAGAAAATCTGTAAACGTAAATATATTTCAGAAAATCTATATATGTTTATTTAGATATAGCTGTTTACAGTAAAATTGGATCGGCTGGCGAGCCGTGAGCTGCAGTACTTGCGTGCTTGCACATGACGCCTGTCTTCTTATATGAATACGGCTAGGCCTATATCCACTCAAAACAAGTTTACAATTTAAAAGTCTGTTCCTTCTCAGATCACCTAGCGTTATTCAGATGATCTTTTCAAATCACCTAACGTTATATAGATGAGCTTCTCGCTTTGGATAATCCAAGCCCGCAGGCTGCTTTCGAAATGGTTTCGACTTTCGAGACTGATACTTTTTTACTGATGTGAAACATGAAACGATTTGTTGATGTGAAACATATTCCTGGGAAAGATTTTAAATCTTAAATTTTAAATTCAAATTTAGTAAATTGGTATGTTTGGATGCACTTTGACGAAATATTTTCACTTCAAAGAACTTTGTACCGGTAGACTGGTGTATAAATGATCCCCCGGAAAGGTTTTGAAAATCTAGACGTGAAATGGCACGTTCTGGCGCATTTTGACAGCATATCTCCGAATTTTGAGAACTAATTTTTTAGACTGATGTAAAAACGTGAAAAGATTTTTTGAAGTGGAACTTATGTTTTTAAATTTAAATTTAGTAAAATGGTACGTTCGGGTGCAATTTGACGGAATGTTTTTTACTTCGAAGAACTTTATAGAGTGGTGTAGAAAGATACCTTGATGGCGAAACTCACTTTCTTGCGCCTCCTAATCGGGTATGAGGCTTTCCGTTTCTGTAGTTTTTTTTCTCTTAAATTTAAATGTAAAATGATGCTCCCTGGCGTATTTTAACAGTATTTTTTCGATTTGTTGAAGGTAAGAAAGTGTTAGATAATGAACTCAATCTCCGCGACTGTATCGTTTCGGACGGCAAGGGCCTGCCCATGCCTGAAATATTTCAAAATGCAGATGTAAAACGGTGACTTCAGGCGTCATTTTCTATTGATGACTCGACTAAACTTATGGAGACGTCCCTTCTGGAGATTGTTTGAATTTTCAGATGTAAAACAACGCGCTCTGGTGCATTCTGGTAGCATGTTTCTACCTATATAGGATCGAACATCTAGCACAAAAGTGTGAACGTTTGCTCGGGTGGATCCCCGTCGATCCAGCGGGGGGGGGGGGGGCGTATGCACCCTCCGATTCCCCCCTCCCAAATATACGGGCCTGTAATCCTATATACCGTAGGCGATATCGTGAAGAATCATTCTTTCTGGGTACGAAAGAAATCACCGTTCGTCCAAATGGAATATCATGTCTTCAGTTTCTGAAATGAACTTACTCTCGCGTTGACTTTACCACAAGAGAGATGAGTACACCCTTTGACATTGCTGAACTATTTCTTTCTGGATATTAATATTCCAGAAGGTCCTGTATGTTACAACACATATAAGGGAAGTGGGAAGAGGTGCCGACATACTGACAGAGTCACATGACTTCACAGTATAGTCTTCCGGTTAAACTATTCTAAAGCACATACCAAGAATCTAACGATTCGTGATATGTGTTGTATCTCAGGTACGCTTTTATTGTACCTGTTCATGTGGCAACTTGGATATTCATATATCGACGTGTTTACTGTGAAATTGTGACGATTTCAATCACCGTCACAAACTTTTATTGCAGCTAGTGGCTCGACAAGAACAAGCTATTTCAATCAGGCGCATTCACACCAAGTTTGGCAAGAAAACGTTCCTAAAGTTAGACCGCGGTTCGCAGTTCGCAGTTCATTATTCGAAGAGACCAGCAATTATTTCCTCAGATATGGAAATCTATATTTTTTTTATTATGAGTACTTTGAACTTCAAACTCTGTATAGCAAGAGAGAATTTCATGCTCTATATCTTTGCATATTCATATCCCAAATCTGACACCAGGGGGCGCTGCTAGGGGCGCTGTTACGAGTCACTGAATGACTGGTCCGGAATAACGAACTGCGAACCGCGGTCTAACTTTATGAACGTGGCAAGAAATATCACACACCACACAATGGTGACAAGATACGATTGAGGATCTCTGTTATGCTTCGTATTTTGTGTCTGTTTCGCTATCTCTATTGTAATTCAAGATCTCCAAGGTGTTCATATATATGTACACCCGCAATCAATTTGTGACGCAAATAGACTAGAAAACCACTTGGAAATTTGTTTGAATCAATAAATACGGATTGGATGATAGGAAAATAATGTCTAATCATTGAAAACTGGATTTTTTCTTCGAATTCGCAAAGGATACGTGGGGTAATTGTAGAATTTAATTTGGGTGATCAAATAATTCACATGAGCAGTGTGACTAACGTCACAGGACCTACGAAGTACAGTAGGCATTAGGACTCGAACGCGAACTGAACTCTTGGAAATCCCCACCCCCAGTTGAAATCCTGCCTATATTAAGATGGGCACCGCCCAAGTCAGAATCGCCACTGATTTTCATCAAAAATCACCAGAAATTTCCATCAAAAATAGGTCAGCTCAGAACTTGTTGGTAACAGTCTCCTAATGCGCCTTCATTCCAAAATAAATAACGATCACCGATTTAATTTTACATTTTTTTTTTAAAGGAAACAGATTGAATAATATAGGTTCACTAGATTTCAAGCTTTACGTGTGAAAATACATCTACATCTCTTTAGTGGTTTTTAGTGCCCTTGTCCAGGATCAAAACAACTTTTTAAATCACATTATTTTCCCAACAATACACCAAATTTTTATATATAGTACTATAGTATAGAAAGGTAGCATTTATGTAGTTTACGGTAATTCAACTCGAGACCAACACCTTCTATGCACAAGATAATAATGATTCTATGTGATTCTCCTGAGCATAACCGGTACAAAGACGAATAAATAGCGTCTCTACATCACGTTGTTATCTAGATATATGAGACAACACATTTTGGGTATCGGCAATCTGATGAATGTACTATTCCGGTTTCCTTGTTTCACATTATATTCTATGGCAGTTGATCGGTGATTTTCTTTATGATAAACGTTAAACCACCTCAGCTTCGTTGTGCAAACAGCGCTGAATTTTTGAGGGTATATGCAGTAGGGTATTTTTAGCCGGAGAGTAACTGATAGGCCTAGTCATTAAATGCGATAAAACGCTGGAGCAAAACGGACCACAGTTTTCTTGGCAATGATGACATGTTTGGATGTGAAACAGGATACACGTTACAGGCTACAGCTTACATATATATAACAATATACTGAAGTGTTAATTATAAATCTAATTTTAATCAGAATTATTTCAGATCAAGAACTTGCTGGTAACAATGCCCTAATGCACGTTCATGCCAAAAATCAAGGTTCTAATGTCAACGGTTCTCCTTATTTTGCCGACGAAAGGATTCGGATGGACTGACTGACTCACTCATTACCGGACAATTTGCGATCTGTAGCCTACTTCGTAGGAAAAGAAACTATATAATTATGTTAGTCGCAAGTTATCAGAGATATTTTTTTTGCCAGAATAAATTCAATCCATACACCGTCGACAGCATCAGATATACATGTAAACAGTTTGCCTTGGAAGAACTTCCAAATATTCGTCCACAGTTGCACGATATTCTCAAATTATTAGAGAGATCACCTTACACGAGGTTTTCGAATTATAGGGAGACGAGAATGAATGACGGACGAAGTTCTCGAAGTATTGGACCGATTTGAGCAGATAAATTCAAAGCGGTCGAACTATCAGCTGCTTGTTGTTCTCGGGGTAATAGGCTTGATTGACATAGACGTATTGTCAAACTCTATTCAACTCATATATCAGTTCATAATACTCTCGAAGTGTTAATCAGCTTGTCTTGAACGGATTGTTGAGAAGGAATTCATCTAAAAAATCAGCTGGTTGTTCTCAAAGTATATAAAACAGATTGCCTAGACAAATTGCTAAAAAGGTTCAACTACGGCAGTTGAATGTTCTCGAAGTATTAGCCAGATTACAATGAACGAGACTGCCGAAAACTCCTATATCAGATTGATCAGTTGCATATATTCTTATTGAAATATTTGATAGATTACCATGGACAGATTAAATTTACGTCAGCTTTATGGTGCTCTTAAAGTATTTGACAGCTTGATTGTCAAAAAGATCCAAGTCATACATCAGTCTATGATACTATCAAAATACCAGTATCGGATTGCATGGATTGTCAAATAGATATGCTACTCGTACAAAACTTAATGATGCTTTCGAAGTATTAGACAGATTGCTGCAGACGGATTGCCAAATAGACATTATACTCTTAAATCAATTTATCATGCTCTCGAAATATTAGACAGATTGCTGCAGACGGATTGCCAAATAGACATTATACTCTTAAATCAATTTATCATGCTCTCGAACTATTAGACAGATTGCTGCAGACGGATTGCCAAATAAACATTATACTCTTAAATCAATTTATCATGCTCTCGAAATATTAGACAACACTTGAACGGATTGCCGAAAAAGATTCAACTGACGGAGTTGAATGATGTTATCAAACTATTAGACAAAATGCCTAAGACAGATTCCAAAAGATTCAAGTCACCCAGTTGCACGACGTTCTCGAAATATTAGACAGATTGCATTAGATGGCTTGCCAAAAGAGATTACACACACACACCTCAGATGAATGATGTTCTTAATGTACAAGCAGATCGCCTTACACGGATTTCAAACGAGACCAACCCGCTAAGTTACACCATCTTCTCAAAAAAATGGACACATGGATATTACTCCCAGCTGTTGGATTGTCAAAAGACTCAACTCCTACTCACCTGCCTTATTTTCTACAAGCGTTAGACAGTTAACCCAATCTGGCCTGGGCGATATGGGACCTGTCCAGGCCTGGACCAAAATATTCCCTTAAGCATGTTAAGCTAGGGGATTGAAGCCTACCACACTATACCCTTGGTTCAAGCTCTACTAGAAAATGTACAAACAAATCCAAGCTGGCAGCCATGATGACATCACAGCGGCGCCATTTTTAAAAAGGGCGTTTTTGGACGATTTTTCTTTCAGATTTTTCGAATTTTTTATTTTTATGTTTTCTTCGCAAACTCTAGATGGCAAATTATTAAGCAATAATCTGACATGAAATAAAATAGCTTATGCCCACTTTTCTTGGCAGAAAAGCAGGAATTTTGAAGAAAAATGACGAAAACATCACTTTTCTGGTACCCACATGATCGTCATTTTGAATTTACCCATGATCCTCTGCTCGGGGGTTATGCAAATAGGCTCAAAATCACCACAATCTGATAATCTACAAAGTCACGGAGTGTGACCTCTCACGTTTTTGTCGTTCCGGAGATAGGATAGAAAGTTTGGTTCTCCTCAGGCCCGATAAAGACGGATTACTAAGGGGATTTAAGTCACACAATGACTCTCGAAGAGACAGCAGATGGATTGCCAAAATATATTTAAATCGTAAATTTTCACTTTTTTCGCAGTATTAGACAGATTGCCTTAGATGGATTCCAAAAGATATTCAACTTCTACAGCAGATGGATTGCCAAAAGAAATTCAACTTGTGCATCATTGCCATCTGTATTAGACAGATTGCCACAAACGGATTCCATAAGAGATTTAAGTCACTTCAGCCGAGTTTGTTCTCAAAGTATTAGGTAGATTGCCTTAGACGGATTCCAAGAGAGCCAACTCCCGCAACAATTGTGTTATGTTCTCAAAGTATCAGACAGATTGCCTCATGTGGATTTACCAAGAGAGACCATTTTATTAGGTTTTTCAGGTTTTTCTTATTCTACAAACTTGACAATACAAGATTGAGTCTCTGTAAAATAATTGTTTGTTTTACTGCCCATAAAATTGGTACATTATTGTAGCAATGCTTTGGTGACAAGATATCATGAAGTAGCTAGTAGCAAGTCTTGAGAAACCCTTGATCAACGAGAGCAACACACAATTTTATCATTGATTTACAAGAAATAATTTTGTAAAATCTAAAATTAACACATCCATTACAAATATACAAAACAATTTAAAATGTACAGTTACATTACATTACCGTATAAACAATTTTTCATAGACAATTGTTTTATAAATGATCATAATAAATACTGGTTACAATTTGGTCTTCTGAATACCACTTACACTGTAGGGCCTATCGCTTAACATTTATGACTCAATACCATACTCGGTGAGGGAACACTTATAATTATATATGGTACATACATACTACAAATGCATCGAGATTCTGCTTTGAGAGAAGGTTTCTACATTTTACATACACAAGTAAACAGAATCATTCAATAATAATGGAGAGATTAGAGTAGTGGTATTGGGGACATCAATAGAGTATGTACACATCTTTTTTTTTTAAAGTGACACCATTCTCCAACTACATTTCTGCTATTCTAGACAGGATAGATAGCGCAACTAACATGTTTTACTGTACTAGTACTCTACAAAGGGCAACTAACATGTTTCACTGTACTAGTACTCTATAAAGGGCAACTAACATGTTTTACTGTACTAGTACTCTACAAAGGGCAACTAACATGTTTTACTGTACTAGTACTCTACAACGGGCAACTAACATGTTTTACTTTACTAATACTCTACAAAGGACAACTAACATGTTTTACTGTACTAAAAGTCTACAAAGGGCAACTAACATGTCTTACTGTACTAGTACTCTACAATCAATGCAATATCTTGCCCGCTAGAGTGGTGGGTTTCCCATCCAGGCACCAGATCTCCTGTTTCATCCAGGCACCAGATCTCCTGTTTCATGATAAACAAGATGGTCCCTCCTGCATGTCCTGAATCTCTCATAGAATTAATACATTGAACTTTGGAAATTACCTGACCCACATTTCAATGAACAGCTTATGGTTATACAGAAATCTGCTACAAATGAAGGTAGATTTTCTTGAATTTCAACACATATCTTGACCAATAGATGAAGAAATATAGCATTCTGATTAACTTTTATTGAATGTTCAACAAATATTGTTTTAATTTCAAGAACAGCAATTTGAATGGAGGCTCACACGAGGCATTGCTGGCAAATGCTCCAGCAGCAGGGGGGGTGACCGGACTTTTTTTGTATAGGTTGAGGGAAGAGCAGACAGCATGGGGGTGCCTAGAGGACCTCTAGGATGCCTGGCTTTTTCTGTGGAATCTGTTCGTGGGCGCATATTATGTAGAGCCTCAGGACGGCCCACCACCCTTGCCGGCCCAGGCTCTACGCTGCAACTCCCCATTAAACATACAGAATCGATGGAGATACCAGAGATACGATGAAGGGTAAACACACATGCCAGTGGCTTAAACCGAGCTCCACGGAGCTCTGCGGTCGGTCTTGTCTGGGGGATCACTGTAAGATTCACCTTGCTCGGCTCCGAAGGGGCGGTGGCACAAAGCCCTGCCTCAGGTGCGGGGTAGGTGTTTTAAACCGCCTCTCACTGTGCCGAGGCTGTGGATATGTTAACTAAATGGTTAAGGCCTGGCGGCAGAAGCAAAGGGTCTTTCAGGCCGAGTTTCGACGCCTGGCTAAGATAGACCCCCACGTAAATTCCATTTAGAGAAATCTGTCAACACAAAGTATACCCTAAAGATGAAGACAATCAAAGAGCTACGCGTATTAGCAAGGCAATATGGTTTGCCTTCCACGGGCAACAAAACCGGCCTCATTAGGGCGATAGCCGAGGCCCGCGCCGCCGAGTTTCGGAAGAGAGTTCGTCGGGCGCTAGGAGCGGGGAGGATTCCCGCCCTGCGAGGTGATGCGGAAGACTTCCGTAAGAAAGGACAGCGCGCTCCTGAGCTGCGGCACCTCGACGACGAGGTTACGGCCTCGCTGCGAGCCAGAGCCTATGCGCAGCGGGTGCGAAAGAAACCTAGCGAGCGGCTCACGCACCTGCGTCGAATTACGGAAAGACTTACACGGCCACACTGTTGGGGCGAGTGGCCCAGGTCTCTAGCCCGTCGAATCGTCCGGGAAGGTCCTGAAATTCTTGCAAAAATGCCAACCCCAGAAGGGTCATTTATCGACCTCGACACCCAGGTTCCTCCCCTGGTGCGACTCCCGGCCGGCGAACCGTGGGTTCGCATAATTGATGACGCCAAAGGTGAATTCGAGGTCGACGGCGCCGCCGTAGTCTTCTCTACATGGTGGTACGTCGACCCTGGAGTCGATTATAAACATGATAGCATCGAAGAAGCCAAGGCCAGACTTATGCTCCAGGACGCCACAATGACAGACGAGAGAGCGGCAAGGCTCCTCCGGGCCCTTCCCGGGGATGGATATATCATGAGGATAAAGTTCCTACGTAAGCTAGATGAGGTGGGGTGGGTCGTGGAAGACAAGATCGACCCAGTGACGACCGAGAGAAAGAAGGGACAAGATGTAGTCGAGATCACCCGAGTCACTGCGCCCGGTGTTCTGACCGGCATCGACAAGATGTACTACAACCATGCCTACCCTGTCACTGCAGTCGTTTACGGCCTCTATCCGCTCAGAGAGCCAGACCCTGCTAATTTGGCCCCGATGAGGGATGGCGACCTCAACTGCGTTGCACAAAGAGTGGTGGAGCATTTCGAAGGTGCCCTCAGGGGTCAGGGCCTTACCCCCACGAGAAGGCAGAAAATACAGGAGTGGGAGGAGAGGGTCCATGACAGAGGCGCCACGGTCGAGGACGTTGCAGGGCTTGAGAAGGTCCTCAAACGTGCAATTATCCTGCGGGACATTGCTGGCGAGGACGTCTACAACAGCGGCAAATATGGTAGAGGTTACCATCGGCCCATAGAACTTATCTGCCACAACGGCCACGCCTGGTCCAAAGACCTGCACTTTCCCGCTTCCAATGGGGTTTGGCGAGGCAGGTTACACCGACCGCCTGTACGGCTTTCAGTTCAGAAACGGCATATACCATCGAAAGAAGCTTACGCCAGGAAGAAACACAGATGCAGTTTCAAAGACCTTGAAGATATTAACACGGGAAACACACGGACGCACGTGAGATATAGCCTCGTTAAAACGGAAAACGGACAATGGACTCTCGCCGAAAGTGACAATGTGGGCTGTCTCATTGACCTTAATGTGGTCGAATCGGGAGTACAGGTCGATAAAGCCGGGTTTGTGAGAAAGGTTTTAAATCGAGGCACGGCATTCCTGTCCTACAGTCCGGTTGAAAACAACGTCAAAATACACCTCCAGGACTGGAAATTCTATTTGAGAAGCACTGATCCTCGAGGGGCTCTAGTAATAAATACGTCGTTACCCGCCCTGACCACTCTTCCTCCAGACTCAACTATCGTTGCTGCAATACTGTTACCGCCCGCTCCCGCTCACGATAGATTCGTGGACATACTACCAGATCTCCAGATAAAGTGGCAGGATAGGCACGCTGATCAAGAGTTGCGGATTTTCTTTGGTCTTAGCTCAGTTGAAAAGTCTGTCGTGCATCTGTCGTTAGAGGGCGTAACTACACGAGTAGGAAACGATGTGACAGTGGGCAACATCTTCCTAGCTGAAGGCATCGGCTTAAAATCTCTCAAGGTGTTCAACCGGCCCTTGGATAACCTTGAGCTAGAGATCATTGACAACAGCATATAGATTCATCATGGGACTATATCCAACATTGGACGAGGCCGAATCCGCGCATGACTACAGGCTAAAGCACATCTGTGATATCCAGCATGAACTCTCCCAAGATCGTGATTCCCGGTCTAGTTTGTACAAAAAATACCGCAAAGCGGTGAATGCTCTAGATGGCGTTGACTCTGCGCTTGCCACAGTGGCTTTGGGCCTCGGCGCGACTGGGGTCGGCCTCTTGTCGACTATTATTGCCGCACCCGTTGTTGTAGCACTTGAAGTCTCGGCTCTTTCGAGTGGTTTGGCTGGAATAGCTTGCAAGTTCATATCTCGACGCCTGACCATCAAAGCTAAAAAACACGATGAAATTCGCGTCCTAGCGTCTTCAAAATTGGATTCCATCGCAGATGTTATCTCGCAAGCACTTGTGGATAACAAGATTTCTGATAGCGAATTCCGTCACATCCTAGCGGAGAAATCTAAATATGATGCAATGAAAAACGCTATCAGGGCTAAATCGTTGAAAGCATCCCATATCAGCCAGGAAGAAAAAAACGAACTTCTGAAACAAGGCAGGGAGGAAGCAAGGAAACAGTTTGCCAGGGCAATCGAAATAGAATCACGATAAACTGCTTTCTGCAGGCGGATTATTAAAGACGCCATGCGCAGCCCCTGCCACCCGGAACCGTGGGAACCACTACAATGTCCGCACGAACACGTAGTTAGGCCTTTTCGGCGCATTAGCATATCATGTTAAAGCCATGGCTGACACTGCAAAAGAAGGCATGTCGTCGATCGATGGTAAAATGCTAGCCAACATGGCCTACCATGCCGCTGTCGTTAGCGGCTTAGCGATAGGTTATGCTCGTCTGGGCAAAATTGTTTGGAAAGGCCCTGCCCCCAAGTTAGACTTCACCGGCTATGACGTAGGAACGGTTATTGCAGACATCGGCCTGGCCATAGCCACGAAAGACTTGCTGATTAAGCAAGGAATCCTCCCCGCGGACATTTTGAAGTAGGCACTCTGTCGCATTTACACGCGCGAAAGCGGACAATAAATACTACAGCACTGCGTGCGGCTACTGACTGCCGGATCTGATAGCGAGCCGTTCAAGGGGCTTCCCCTCTCAATGAAGCCGAGAGAAAAAAATCGATAGTAACCTGCATACACTAGCTCACCTCAACATGTATTAGGCCGAGAAAAAAAATCGATAATAACCTGCATGCACTAACCTAGCCTTCTTGTCTCTCGCTGGCCGCTCTTTCTCGGAGTTTCGAAAGAGTCTGCTTTCTGAACGGATTCCACAAAAAAGTCCGGCCCCCTAGAAGTCCTCTAGGCACCCCCACGCTGTCTGCTCTTCCCTCAGCCTAAACAAAAAAAGTCCACCCGCCCCCCTGCTGCTACCCTGCTTATGTAGGCCTACATATACAAGTGTAGCATAGTGTTGTGGAGGAATTATACTGGCATACAAGTATTGATTTTCTTTCAGGCTTGAATAGATAAAGGGACACAACTCCTGGTAACATGTACGTTTAGACCGGGCGACCTACATATCGCGATGACTCATACAATACATCAAAATATGTTGAAAATTGGAATATGCCGAGATTTATTTCACCGATATACGGGGCTGATCAATTCTATATTGGATAAAATCCACTCCACATCAAACTGGCTCGAAAATTCTAAGGAAAGTTTGGTAGAAATATATGCGTTATTTTAAACCTAAATTATTGTCCGTGAAAGATTGCTCAGGTGAGCCATGCGATATGTATCGAATCTTTCAGTCACGTCTCACAAAAGGGGGTTCGATCCCTGCCTGCTCTTGGAACGCTTGTTCCGAACTCTTCTCACAAATAAGACTCATTTCGAATTGTGTAGGATGCCACGGAGGAGAGCTATTAAGAGCAATTGATTCCCAAATAAATACTTTAATAAAAAAACCCGTCACAATGGCCAAGAAGCCATGTGACAGGACTACGTCACAGGCCACGAAGCCATGTGACGGGACTCAGTGAGACGTGACACCCCGGTTTTGCATTTTTTGACCCAAATTTTTTTTTTTTGTCACCCCTACGAAACGGTCGTAGTTTTTTTTTGTCCTGGTAATCTCTCTCAAAAAGTCTGCTCTCTGAACGGATTCCATAAAAAAAGTCCGGCACCCTAGAGGTCCTCTAGACTCCCTCAGACAAGACCGACCGCAGAGCTCCGTGGAGCTCGGTTTAAGCCACTGGCATGTGTGTTTACCCTTCATCGTATCTCTGGTATCTCCATCGATTCTGTATGTTTAATGGGGGGTTGCAGCGTAGAGCCTGGGCCGGCAAGGGTGGTGGGCCGTCCCGAGGCTCTACATAATATGCGCCCACGAACAGATTCCACAGAAAAAGCCCGGCATCCTAGAGGTCCTCTAGGCACCCCCATGCTGTCTGCTCTTCCCTCAACCTATACAAAAAAAGTCCGGTCACCCCCCCTGCTGCTGCTCCCCATTATTTTCTGGCACAAGTAGCCATATGTGACTTGGCATTGCCAATAAATGCAATCGCCCCAAGATAGTTGATATGTTAAGATTGCTGATATAAGGTATGATCTACCAATCCTTGGCGATCTACCAAGAGCCTGTCTCAGCAGACTGGGCGATCCCTGAATAGTCTTGATCTCATATCCTTAGTGACGATAGCCGAAAATGCTAATCATTCGGTCATGGATACACTCTACCAGTATGTGTGTTAAAACTACATTTTATACTTCGTGTATGCGCTTGTTACACCTAGAAGAACTGAGTCTTCGTTCGCTTGTGTTGATAATGCTTGTACATGCTTCATTAGGATTTTTTAGTATTATAACATGGCGTTTACTGCAACATAACTCTCCCTTCGATACTAGAGTCTGTTTCTTGGCTCATTTCAGTCTCCCATGATCAGACAACAATGTCACATTATGTCAGTAGTAGCGATATGGATGCCAATTGGTCCCTTAAGGTTGTGGGAAGATAAGACTATATATATATAAGACGAGACAAGAGTTACGAAGCTGTTGTTGGAATCGGTGAACCACTAGCACTTGGAGGTGGTTGCATTGCTAATGGTGGCATCAATATCAGTCTAAGTTCACTGTTCAACTGAGCCACTTCTGGGTCTTGTTTCTCATACACTTTCACTGCCTGTGTGAATCGTATTATACCTACATGCAAACAGAGAAAATACAAAATGGATGAAAATGGAAATTATTTAACAGTATAAATATTTATATTTTTACATCAGTATGTAGTATTACATATAAGTTGCATGAATGTAAAAATCACTTCAATATAAAGCAATTGCATGCGTGCAAAATGCATATATTTTGACTTAAAAGCTGCAATTTTTATAACTCAAAATAAGCATACATGTACACATTATTTTTTTTATCTGGAAAAAAAAGACAAACAATGGCTGCAGGTGTGTTATAAGGCAATTTTGCAGAATTCTTAGAGGCCTCTTCGAACAAATAAATAGGGGTTGGTCTAATTATGATTATTGCCATGTATTATCAAGGTTCTAACATACCATCACCATCCCTTGGAAAGCCATATTTTTCAATGACCTCTGTCTCAATCTGTGTGGCTACAGGGAATACAACCTGCATGTTCTTTAACATGTCATTGCCAGCATTGTCTCGAGCTTCCTCCATTCTTATTACATTTTCCGGATATTTGAAAGCTTCAAGAATATCATTCAAGGCAGCTGAAAGTGAAACCAAACATAATTCAAATGTATTATTCATTCACATTCCTGTTTTCGGAATCACAGTAGTGTATATTCATGATAGTATCTCAGTCATGTCAGTTCTACAAAACTTTCAAAACACAGGAAAGACTGAGTGATATACGCTTATCTTTCATAAAACGCATGGAAAGTGAATAATGGGTTTGAGGTGTGAAAAATTATGCCACAAGCATAACAATGACAACTGAGCATCAGACCTATCACAACAATTTACTGGGCTGGACTGAGAGTACCCGACTGTCCCAAGATTTACACTGGTGACCCTAAAACATTTTCCTACTTTCAAGAATATAAATACATGTGTGGAAATTGTCAAAAGATGTGCAAATGCTAATAAATAACAGAAAACCTGCAATTCTCGTCACAGATGGGGTTTTTTCTATGGACGGAATGACTGTTTGTTAAACATGTGAAATAACACAGGAGTCAGATTAGGCAGACAAACACACACACACCAACAAAAATATGCATATTTCTGTGGGATGAAAATAACAATTACAGGTATAGTTTTCTTAACATTTACATGGTATATATGTATACCAATTCCTTTAAGGAAGACAAATAAATACGTCTTATTTAAACATGGAAAACTTATAGAATGCGATTCAATCACTATTCATTGATTCATTGTTTCCCAATGACCAATGACATTGTTCAATAATGAGCTGTAAAAGGGCCACCATACATGTTTTCTGTGCAAACATCTAAAATACATGTGTTCTGATGTGCAAAAGAAATATCAGATGTGACATGAATATTGTGCTACAGCCAGTACCTCTGATTCAGTAGTCAAGTCAAACTGACTTGATTTGTTGTAATTGACTTAAACGTTCATTTATTGCTATATATTTGTGCTACATTTGTCATATAGGTCCTATTTATTACTGCCTGCCACCACCTGCGACCGTCTGCAGCTATTTTGTCACTGCCCGCCACCGTCTGCAGCTATTTTGTTACCTTTCTTTACCTGTGGTCGATATTATTTACCACCCACAACCATTGCAGACCTTGTATGCCACAAAATTACTCTCGAGCGGCACCTCCACGACAATTTCAAACTCAAAGTTGAATTTTACTCTCTCTCTGTCTGTTTCTCTCATATTTCATATCACCTTGGGGCAGAATTTCTTATTTTACTAAAAAAATCATTTGAAGGGAGTGCCGTGAACATTTTGGCACAGACGAGCTCAGATCATAGGGCAAGGCTTTGGTGTAAGACCTGCCATTGAAAAGGTAATATCATGGACAAAAGACTGACAATACAACTTGCAGCAGATCCTTTGTCAATTATATTTCGTGAGTCTTACACCAAATCGTTGCCGATCATAGGACCGTTATGGGAGAGCCGGGGCGATTGCAGACGGCAACGGGTGGTAAAAGAATAACTGGGGACGGTGGTGGATAAGTAGCAGAATAACCATGGACGGTGGTGGGTGGTTATAACTGCAGACGTTGGCGAATGGTAACACGATAACTGCGGACGGTCAAAGAACAACCTCGGACGGTAAAAGAACAACCTCGGACGGTGACGGGCGGTAATTAGTAGGATCGTGTCATACACCCATGGATGTGGACCAAATTAAAAATAATGAACAGTGTAAATTTTTTTTCTTCGAAACATATCGTGGGTTCAAGTCAATGTGGGGAACTGTCCGAGTGGGGAAATGTCCCAGTGGTGAAATATCTGAGAGGGAACTGCTCAGCGGTGAGGGATTGTCCGAAAGGGAATCGGTCCCGGGTCCGACGCCGATGATGACAGTTCATCAGTGTTCATTGATTCGCTACAGTGTCAGTTCTAAAGGCCAATGTATGGTGTTCCATTTCGGCCATTTTTGCGTCGCGCGTCGCAGGCGACGGGAAGAGCGACGTCGCCCGCGACGTCGCCCTTCCCGTCGCGTTCTTATAATGTTAAGAGATAGAACGCGACGCGACGTCCCCCTTTTTAAACGCGACGTCGCCCGCGACGTCGCCCTTCCCGTCGCGCGTCGCTTTAATCAACACGACGCGATGGGCGACGTCGCCCACGACGTCGCTCGCGACGTCGCCCTTCCCGTCGCGTTCTTATAATGTTAAGAGATAGAACGCGACGCGACGTCGTCCTTTTTAAACGCGACGTCGCCCACGACGTCGCGGGCGACGTCGCCCTTCCCGTCGCGCGTCGCCTTCCGGTATTATAGGACAAAATCGATCTGCGCATGCTTAGGGAGCAGCTTTTGCGATGTGGATCGTATGGCGAGGCCGTCATTTCATGAATGATCTCTGCCACTATCGATGAAGAAAATGTCGGCGTAAATGAATAATGCTTATCCTGCATTATCGTATAGCTTTTAAACGGTGTTAAATATTAGTCCATGCTTGGAATGATGAAATTATCTCTCGGAAAGTCTGTAACTCGCTGTGTTGTACTATACACATTATATTTTGGCTTCCAATAGATATGCGCAACCCCCATATCCGTACACGAGTGAATGTGTGTGTGGCTTTTATGTGTGCTTTTATGTGTTTGTGTGTTTTCGTTTTTCAGATATCCTTACAGTATACCTCCTTATGTTACTACATTGACCAGGGCGTTGAAAATATCCTTTTATTTACTGCTGTCCAACACTGTATACCGGTACTCAACCTGTCACGTCCCGACAGATTGTAGTAGATCTTTTAGCTTTCAATTTAGCAGAGAGAGATAGTCCTATAGCTCTCAAAAAGAAGAAAAAAGAAAGAAATTATGATGGAATTGAAGTCATTTTACTGTGAGAATTATGTTCTCTCTATTCTTTCTAACAATTGATTGAAGAATATTAGTTTTTCTGCACTCTTCGAATTATCCGGCATTTCCACGATCGTACAATTGAACTTCAAATATAAGACGAGTTCTTGGAGTTGGGGTAAGTTGCTCTTAACTCATGGCCGTAGACAAGGGGGGCATGGCCCCCTCCCCCCAAATATTTGCAAGACAAACAAAAAATAGACGTGTTTGTGAAATACATATTCCCCACTGCGTGTTTGTCAGAGGGGAAAGTGGTCAAGCAGAGGAAACGAGGCATGTTTAAGCATACAGTTAATAGGGGAGTTCCGAATCGCCTTTTACATCTAGATTGCTGGAGCTCGTGTGGTTAAGAGTTGAGAGTGATTCTTGGCCTTATTTTCTACGAAAATCTGTCGCCGATAATTGCATGTATAAAATTCTCTAATCGAACTTGTAAATCAATGAGAAAATCATGTCCGTCTCAGTGCACCAGCGCGGGCAGTTGCGAATCACTTTGGTAAGAAGCGGATCACGCCATCTAGCGGTCGTGAGTGGTCATTTATCACCAATATCTCAATAGGCGAAAAATGTGGTATCACATGCCTGGACTGTTGGATTGCCATTACTGAGGCAGAAATTGTTCATAGGCAACGACGGCCTGATCTGTCTGACCATGCCTTATACGGAAATTATCCTCACTAATTAAATTAATTCTCTCAGGATTTGGATAGTTCGTTATTTGTTCACGGACGACACCATTCATTTAAGATTGAACCTGACGGACCTGGTTCAATTCAAACCTGTCGAAAATGTTTCCCCATCTGACCTGATATACTGCATGGAATTCAGATTCAAATTTAAGAAAGTTACACACACGTTCCATCGTGTTGCTGACAGCTGAACGAATTCTACTCGCATATTCAACATTACAATATATAAACTCTCTAAATGGATATCGGACATCTATTTAGCATCTATATTTGGACAAAAGAAAATAGAGGAAAGGACACACAGATATATTTCCACAATTTTAATAATGAAATCTTTAATTTTGAAATCTTTGGTATGTGTGTGGTGGGGTGAGGGGAGGGGTGAAGACTATCCCGTTCTGTGACTAAAGCAATAACTTTGCCCAAGAGACATTTGTCCATGTGCAGTCTTCAATGTCACAATTCGTAATCCGGAATTGACATCTCTAATGCCGCATTATGTTACAATGCTGGCGAGGGTTATCGCAAATCATTAGATATTGTGTTTGACCATTAAATATGATTCAGTCACTGAAACGAATACTGAAATTATCACTTAAAGCCATTTAATTTCTCGTAGATTCAACAAAAGAAATCACACGCGTTTTTGTCCCAGCGTGAATTTGCCATTGGGTGGTACCGGAAGCATTACCATGCCGAATTGACCGAGAAACAAACAACGCAGTTCGGTTGTTCGACATTTATTTGGGTCCACAGAAACAGACGTTCCAATAAAAATAGAAAAGATTTACACAGATGCTTTATTGCAAGAAATATAAGGCGTTCATTAGGAAAGTTATCCGCCGGTCACCGTGATTCGGAACCCACAAAACTACTGTATAAATTCCTTCAAAAATGTACAAAACACGTATTCCCTCCAAAACCACAACCTGGATGAGTCGCTGAGCTAATTAGTTTGCACACCGTTTTTTGTGTTGACCAAGTTTGAGGTTGAATAACCCTGGAAAGAAAATACCCACACATAAAAGCAAGAAAAGACAAAAAAAAAAACTGGTTACAACGTGTGCGTTTTAATGTTGAGTTTTATTCACTGGGAAAGGCCAAGAACGCATCTCCAGTCATCTGGGATCCTGGAGCTTCCGAGGCCTAGGCGGCCCCTGGACCCTCGCCTTATTGTGCTGTCATAGTATAGCTCCCTCCCCCCCCCCGCCCCAAATCTGAAAACTTGTCTACGTCCTTACGTAACTGCAGGGCTTCTTTCCTCAATTTCAAGAAAAATTTAAATCTCGTTGATATGCACTCTTAAAATAATTCATGGATTTTGTTCCAGGTTTTATTCAGGCCATTTGACTACAATTGTGTTTCAAGGATGAATTTTTTTAAATTTTTCTTGAAAATGAGGAAAGAATCTTTGCAGTTAAGAGCAACTTACTCGAACTCCAAGAACTCGTCCTGAATTTTAAGTTCAATCGTCTAGAACGATCGTGGACATGCCGGACGATTGCAGAAGTACTAATATTCTTCAGTCAGTTCTTAGAAAGAATAGAAAGAACAAAATAACTTCAATTCCATCAAACAAAAATTTCTTTCTTTTTGAGAGTTATGGGACTATCTCTCTCCGCTAAATTGAAAGCTTATAGATCTACACTACAATCTGTCGGGACGTGACAGGTTAAGTAACGGTATACAGTGTTGGACAGCAGTAAATAAAAGGATATTTTCAACGGCCTGGTAAATGTGGAGGTATACTGTAAGAACAACTGAAAACACAAACACATAAAAGCACACAGAAAATCCACACACACATACACGCGAAATCCAATGGGAATAAAGAAATTCAAGACGATGTACGGATGTGGGGGTTGCGTATATATTTTGGAAGCGAAGATATAATTTGTACAGTACAACACAGCGAGTTGCAGACTTTCCGAGAGATAACTTCATAACAGGCATCATTCCAAGCATGGACTAATATTTAACACCATTTAAAAGCTATACGATAATGCAGGATAATCATTATTCATTTACGCTGACATTTTCTTTATCGATAGTGGCAGAGATCATTCATGAAATGACGGCCTCGCCATACGATCCACATCGCAATAGCTGCTCCCTAAGCATGCGCAGCTCGATTTTGTCCTAAATACCGGAAGGCGACGCGCGACGCGCGACGGAAAGGGCGACGTCGCGTTTAAAAAGGGCGACGTCGCGTAGCGTTGTATCTCTTAACATTATAAGAACGCGACGGGAAGGGCGACGGGATGGGCGACGTCGCGAGCGACGTCGTGCACGACGTCGTGGGCGACGTCGCCTATCGCGTCGTGTTGATTAAAGCGACGCGCGACGCGCGACGGGAAGGGCGACGTCGTGGGCGACGTCGCGTTTAAAAAGGGCGACGTCGCGTCGCGTTGTATCTCTTAACATTATAAGAACGCGACGGGAAGGGCGACGGGAAGGGCGACGTCGCGGGCGACGTCGTGGGCGACGTCGCCCTTCCAGTCGCCTGCGACGCGCGACGCAAAAATGGCCGAAATGGAACACCATACCAATGTGCTTCCAAAGTGTGTATGCATAACCAGAGACATTCATTAATCTTGGTGTACAGCACCTGCTGCAAGACTTCATGTGAGTTCATGGCCTATGTGAATTTATACAAACCTTTGCATTCTTCTATTGTAAATTGTTTTACAGCTGACGCCATTTTCGGAAAGACTAGTCTAACCGATAATAAACAAGAGCATGAAAATGATATTTTGCGGATTGATCAATATTTAACAGTTATTTTATTAGTCGTTTCACATGTGAAAATATTCATTTTATTTCAATTAATTCGGTTTTGTTACTATTAGCTTTGTTTTCGTCCTGAAATAATTCATCACTTAGTTTCACACTGTAACTTCCGGTTCAAGCACTTGATACTTCCGATTTAGAAGCAGCGACCATGCCTGGATTAGAAGAGTGAGGAATATTTACCATATTTGACACATTTTAATCGATCTTGTTAATTTTAAAACATTCGAATAATACTTTTCTGTTTGCCTCTCTTTTCAGCGTCAAGCCTATCAGCTGGGCCGATGAAGTGGAACAAGGGGAAGATGGTAAATACACGAACAATTTTGCCCATCCAAACCTGCCATCTGGGCGCCAAATTTCGTCATCATATTGCACAATCCTAATATATCTCATTCTGTAACATAAACCAAGTTATATATATATGTACATGCAAAATAATCCATACAATATATAAGAGGCCGTAACCATGATATATTGAGGGGTGGTTCTCTTTCGTTTCAAAAGGGAAGTGGGGGGGGGGGTAGTCCAGTATAACGTGACACCAGGCTTTCTCTTTTAATATGCTGTTGTTTACTGACAAGCCATGGTAGTCCCGTAGGCCTTCATAGTAAACACAAATCGAATTACCACCGCCAACATATCAGCGGGAAAAACGGCCCAATATGAAAAAATAAAGAATTTCCCTGCCCACTCACCTTGATAATTTCAAATACCAATACATACTGCATACATATCACCTAATTTCCAAGTCTGACACGTCCAATAACACGAGGATGCACCTTCTTTATCTGGAGACTCTTCTCCGTGCGAACAACCTTCCCTCGCAATATGGCGACAAAAGAAAGGACTTTGAACCTTATCCTTATATGGGTATATCACGTGCTCACTAAACTGCTCGCATCGTACGCAATGTTCGGGGGAACTCCCTGGGCCACCAAGGGGCCTTCTGAAATTATCATATTACGTTACAGAGTATCATTGAATAACAATTAAACGGCCGTGTTGCGATCAAACTGGTACAATAGAATAAAGACAGCACGGATTTCTCCAGCTTTTCCTTCACACATTCGTTCACAATTCCTCAATGACCGTTGTATTTCTCACAATATATAAAGAAAAACACTGCCCTATCTTTCGCCATATACACCGTTATGTGTGTTTAATTGTTCCATTGTACCAGTTTGATCGCAACACGGCCGTTTAATTGTTATTCAATGATACTCTGTAACGTAATATGATAATTTCAGAAGGCCCCTTGGTGGCCCAGGAGTTCCCCCAAACATTGCGTACGATGCGAGCAGTTTAGTGAGCACGTGATATACCCATATAAGGATAAGGGTCAAAGTCCTTTCTTTTGTCGCCATATTGCGAGGGAAGATTGTTCGCACGGAGAAGAGTCTCCAGATAAAGAAGGTGCATCCTCGTGTTATTGGACGTGTCAGACTTGGAAATTAGGTGATATGTATGCAGTATGTATTGGTATTTGAAATTATCAAGGTGAGTGGTCAGGGAAATTCTTTATTTTTTCATATTGGGCCGTTTTTCCCGCTGATATGTTGGCGGTGGTAATTCGATTTGTGTTTACTATGAAGGCCTACGGGACTACCATGGCTTGTCAGTAAACAACAGCATATTAAAAGAGAAAGCCTGGTGTCACGTTATACTGGACTAGGGGGAGAAAGAAAAGGGTTTGGATTCAAACGTATATGAACCCTCTCAACCACCAGTGGCTACAGGCCTGCAGGGGGCGGGGGGATTCAAAGAGGGGGAATTCTGACGATTTTTATGTTTTTGTTACCAAAATTTTTGTTTTCAATTAAAAAATGATCTCGCAAACTTATTTTCTGGGGTCCACAATATAAGACAGGTAATTTTTATTCATATGGAGATAATATCAAGCTAAATTTAATTCTCAAACTTTGCCTGAATTTACCTTGATTGAAGGGGTAAATGTGGACATATGCAGTTTTTCCCATTTGGACACCTGGACTACAGATTTTACCCCAAAAATTAAATTTACAGTTGAGCATGGACATAATCTTAGTTATGGAGACCTAAGTCCACGGGTATAAAACAAGGATAAAACATTGTAAGCTTGATGGCAAAATGTATTGAAAGTTGAAGTAAGTCTATGCCGACAGAAGGCTCTTCTTGTCATGAATTCTTGAGCAAAGGAACTGACATCCTGTAACCTTGAAGATTGTTGTTGATCAGATGTGGGAACATGGTTGGTTAACATGAACATGTGACATACGCCTCAATTAATCCGGTTGTGGTTTGAGAAATTTGATTGGTAACAATGATAACCTAGCTCAGGCCCTAAAATTTGAAAAGTTTAGTTAACCTGAAAACAGGTTATGTGAAATTAACCCCAGGTAACCCATAGTTTGTTCCCCCACTTCTGAACTGCATAACCTATAGGTTATGCAAATAGGTTACGCCAAATGAGTTTTGTTGTGGCTAGGCATTGGTTTTTGACTGGAGTTCATTCAAATAAAACTTGCTGTTGCTATCTACGCCGACATTTTGATTTTGTATGTAATAATAATCTCGTTCCCATAATCTAGCCCCTCACAGCGTCCGATATTCGGACGCTTCCATTGGCTTCCGGCGCCCTTGCCGCTGGCAAAAAAAAATCATTACCCGGTGACCAATTTTCGTCATTACCACGTGTTGCGTAAATTTTGTGTGACTGGCAGACTTCTATCATTGGAATTGTGACATCTATTTCTGAAATATTATCTCAAATTAAATTCCCATATACACGTTTTAATTTTAAAACAGTAGAATGTAAAGTTTCTCAGCCTTTCACTTTCATTTTTCGGCTCAAGGCATCACGCAGGTTCTGGGCCGCACATTTATGGTATTGCATCTTAGTTAGGGCCCCATAACCAGGACACAACATGCAGTCAGTTAAGAGGAAGCTGAGAGACGTGTACCCTGTTCATATAATCCCACAGAGCGATAAATACACCTGGGCTGTATATTATCTAAGTATCAGAGAGTGAATCAAAATGCACATGGATTTCACGTTCAATTATCTCCCCTCGACTGGGGCTCTTGTGTGTGAAGTTAACATCGAAACTCTGGTAAGCACAGCCCATGCTTCGATCGGAAATGATTTTCAGGTTACAACAGGAATTTATTAAAATTATGTCATTGTGACACAGAGTTTGGGTCATAATTTAGGCGAACGAATAATCGGTTATATGTCTTTCATTTTTGGTAACTGCTAGGCGAACTGAACGATCGTTCTCCCCAAATTTTAAGGCCTGTAGCTACTACACGTTTTCTCCCCCTGTGAGTTTAGAATACTTCATTGTAATTACAGTGAAACCTGTGAATACCGACATCAGGGTAAACTGACCAACCTCTAAATACTGACATTATCCATGGTCACAATACTGAAATTTAAAGTATTTTGAACCTTGATAAACCAGAACCCTGTCTAAATAGATACTATGATCTAGTCTCAAGCATAGCTGATTTCCAGTGTTATGTCATAAACGATAATAGAAAAAACGTAACAGAAAACTCTTGTGAAGTCCAGGATTAACAATCAAATATTTATTTACAGTACTAAAATCATACACAAATTAAGTAAGGTTAATACAACAAACAAATGTCAAATATAGTCTTACTGTTCAATGCTATACCCAGCCCACACAATTCACCTCAGCAATCAGTAATTGACGAGGTAAATGCCGTGGCATAATCAGTTCACCTCAGCGATATTTAACATGGTGTTAAATAGAAACATTTTAATATGACATTATTTTTGCCGAGGTGACCTTTCTGAATTGTGAAATCTCTATACAGTCCATGCCGCACGAATCGCTGTTCTGTATTTTGAACACTGCTCAGTTGTTGTCCAGTTTTCGACAGTTCAATCACTCAGATTACAACTTACAGTCAATTCACAGGAGTATACAATCCGTATAGTAAGTATAACGCACCCACGTAAAGCCAGTCCGAATTCCCTTCTCGATCACTGAATGTTGGGCTATTTATAGTTGATGAGGCATTCAAGATAATTCTACAAATCACGAAGTTTCCAGAACACATAGCTTTGATGCATGATCTGACCCAGATACAATCCACAACAGCTTCGAGAAAACTCCATGAGTATAAGCACATAGTGATACTAAAATGTAAAAAAGCTTACGTAGCTCTATTATTCGAGAAATATCCACAGTGTCTAATAATAATACCATGACAACAGGTTTCACTGTATAAGCTTAAAAAATTTCAATTATTGCCTAGGTTTCAACATTTTTTTTATGGCAGATGCAGGAGCAACTTTAAAAAAAGAACAAGTGGGTGAAACAATAGATGAACAAAGAATTTATCACTGATGAAAATCATTTGAAGTTTTCATCTGTTGGCCATACCAGTAGAACAGAGGACCACTGTGACAGATTCATGCTCACTTAATCCAATGGAAAAAAGTTATGCTTATTATTTTCTTAAATCATGGGAAATATACCGAGCCTAACTTTCCATTTTCAGGAGCCCTTCCTCCCAATTCTGAGGACTTTGATGAAGATAATGGGATCAGAACGATCACCGAGTACAAGTATAATGATGAGGGGAAGATGGTGCGGGTATGTACAATCATTATTGTCCATGGGAGAAATTCACAGGTGTAATACTGCTCTCTCCGGGGATTGCATAGTGGTACGGATGGCATGCAGGCTCAATTCTGAAAATAAGACACAGGACATCAAATCATCAGAGGATATGGTATATACAGTAATTCCCCTAATAATTCGATCACCGGAAGTGCAGCAATTATGGCATATATCTGGCAACATTCTTCATGGCACTAGCTACAAAGTGTCACATTTTGTCATTATATGACTTTTCTTCAATTTGAATGAAGAATGGTCATGTTACTTTTTCTCTTTGTTTGAATTGAAAGGTGAACTTCCTGTGATTGAATTATTAAGAGAATTACTGTACCATGCATGATCTTTTAACCCATGGTGTCTGTATATGAAGAGGAGTTATCTCATTCTGATTTGCAGGGGACCATAAGAAATGTTAGGTGCTTATTTTCATAATGCTCATTTGTATGAAAAAAAGTTTGAAATGCAAGAGTTATGACATATTGTTCTTGTCATGTATATTCATAAATCTGTCCATCTCATGCCTTTGTCTTATCAGCATATTTTAATGATGGAACCTAAAATTCAACCTAGAGTGGATTTCTACTGCTGGTCCACTATCCATGTGTACAAAATACTTGTCATGTATATCCATAAATCTCTTGCCATATTAGTATATGCCCAGGCTTCCAAAATCATACATCATGTGCCTCTGGTCATGGGACAGGAGCCTATCTTACATAGAGTACACTACTACTAGTCTACTACCCTCCTCATGATACAAAATAGGCAACTAGACCTGTTTCTACTCTTTAACCGGAATATAGTGTTTTTCCCAAACCAGAACCATATGACATTTGCTCTGTTTACGGAGCCCTATATGAACATTGTGTTCGGTATTCCTTATGTTCTTAAATTGCATGATGTAGTGTTAATAATGTATGTACTATACAGTACTATGTAGATGAGAGGAGCTGATGGTTTGTGTTTATATTGAACAGATCATAAAGATGTACAAGGTGGAGAAGAAGAAAGTATCCAAGTCCATAGCTAGGAGAAAGGTTAGTAAAATAGTGTCCCAAGTTCATAGCATGGAGAAAGGTTATTACAAAGTATCCAAGTCCATATCTTGACGGAAAGGTGGGTACTGTTGTACTCACTCACGAAAATAGCAGTCCATCATCATCATCATTCCCCAAGCCTTGAGCATGAAATTATCAGCCATTCCTGCATTATTGAAATGACAATGGACATGCCTCCCAGGTAGTTGTGATGCCTATGGCATCAATTCTCTGTGATGCCTGATTCATGGCATC
>JAVTVY010002788.1:0-35185 GCA_036873755.1 Hanleya hanleyi | reverse complement strand
TGAGGGAAAGGAATGGAAACAATAAAATAGCACAATTTATTTTAGTTTCACTAAACCTGGATTTAAGACCCACAAACAGCAATTGTAATAAAATTCGATAAATGATTTTAATTATCTGTGACTATGTTACAATGTACTTACACGTAAATAATGAAATGTTCAATCTTTACGTCAATAAAATCTCTTGATACAAATCTAATGTACTTGCAAACCGATGATTTATTAATTACATGTTCTAGAAAAATAAAGAAATACCACACTACAGCTAATGGAAGAGATTTGCTCTGGATACATGGTAGAATTATGGAATCTTACAAATCTTTGTTGCGCGGTGAAAGAATATAGTGTGGGTATTTGCGTCATATCAAATTTTGCATGATGGGTGTGTTTTAGAATTGTGTTTCAGGCAAAAAAGTAACAATGAATTTTCAACCTATTCCCATATTATTATAAACTTGATAATGGTATAGGCATATATACTCGATCTACATACATTCTACATATGGTACCGAAAGTTTGCAATAAGAATATAAATTGTATTAAGTATTGACCGGACAAGGAATTATTGGCAGACAGAACAAAGGGCCATAACTCTATCGAAAATGCTTGAAACATCGCGAAAATGGTACTAAGCATCTTCATACACACGCCGACTTCTCCAATCATACTTCGACTTAGCTTTGATATACCAGTCCACCGGTTTTGTGCAAAACAGGATTGTTTTTATAGTTAGACACAAAAAGTCATTGGCCTTGAATCCGTTCGAATTTTGAAATGGCTCATATTAGTGGGTTATTGCTTGGCCGCTCTATATATTTGGCCATCAGGCTTTTAGCTACATGTAACCATGAGTCTCTGTGTCATTGAGCCAACCTATTTTGGAATGAGACACACTATTTTGAAATGAGACGCCCTAGAAATTTAACTTGTAAGACGTAGAAGTCAGACAACCTGTTGTCAGAAAAAAGTGGAAAAAACAACCTGTTTTCTAATCCTAGATAAAAGCATGCTGGCCAAGGATACTTTCATATTAGGAGGAATGACATACACAACCTTACAGAGAGAATACGTCACCCTACTACACACAGCCATTATGTAGGTTCTGACTGGCTCAACTCTGGTTTGAAGATGAAATATACACCTCAAATTTTGAATGCTTTAGGTGGTCTGATCCATCAAGGCTACTTCGAACTTTGAATGGAGGAATTTAATGGAGTCCCAAACTTTGTCTGTAAATTTCACGCAAATCCTCCTCGTAATCCTCGTGCGCTGGCGATATATACGGCAGTTGAATTCCAGTATTGTCTTCAACGAGGAACTAGTGAAATGGGGCGCCTTCAGTCGGCCTTGTTTCGTAGCAATTGGTACCGGGCAACACCATGTTTTCATACCGTCTAATTATATAAGTGATCACTGACATATTGTGATGAAATATAATGTCCGGGAATTATTCGTCTGATGTCACTAAAGTAGAGATCTTTTAATGACGTCATGCCATTTAACATTGCGTGGGATAGGGGAAATAATTACTTCCTTCTAGCCTATTGTTTTCTTTATGTACCGGCGCAATGATCATGTTCCGAGCCACAAAGCGATTTAAGACTTTGCCTGATAAACAGTAGCTTGGATTGTATTGATTCACCGACAAATGTCACAACGGCCAAGCCTATACCGCAGACCAGTAAGTAAAACGCGCTCTGTACTGTCACGAAGTCCACAGGCCTAGCGTCCACTTTACTTTGCAAGCAACAACTTTATCATTGAGATATTTTTGAAAGGTAAAATGGGAAAATTAGCTGACAACTTTGTTATCATCGAGATATTTTGGAATGTAACAATTCTAACTACGCTTGATGTACAGCTGAAGAAACTGATTGTGAGCCATAGCCAAGTTACCTTCATAAACCATTTGTCGCATCCGGATAGATGGCGTAATGCTTTGCAAGAACAACATCTCTGTGATCCTGGAAATTCGAATATATTCATAAAATTTAATAATCACCAGACAATTTATTTAATGTTTTTTTTAATAATTTATCCAACTATTTCTTGCCAAATTGTTCGTGTTACATTTGTTAAAATTTTCATTTACATGTACATGTATTTGTCACAACCAAAATATATAGCTGTGGGCTCGTGTCCACGTCCATAAAGGGATCCTGTTCTAAGGACCCCTGTCATATTTGTTCTCTCAACGTCAGAGTTTGTAACCTCCAAATCGTTCGAAAAGAACCTCTGACTGCTCTCCTATACAAGTGCCCAACGCGCGGCCAGATTGCGTTATTTTCGCTAAGCCAATGAGAGAGCGTGTTATATTTTCCGGCTGCGTCATCACAACTGATCACCGGGTAGAGGAGGGCGGTCATATTGTAAACAACACTTGACAGGCTCTCATTCACACTGAGAGCTATTGTAAGCATTAATTGATAATGATGATACTGGGAAATGGATTCAACATGTGGAACGTGTGACCAGGTAATCAACAAGCGTGCGTCGTCCAGAAAATTATATTATAGCCATGTGTATAGAATGATATCTGTGTTTCATGTCGCCGGTCTTTTGAACTCAACTGCACAAATCGAGGTCAACACAAAATATAATATGGAAAAATTACTCAGTCAAAATTACTCATCTGAGCTTCAGCGAGGTATATATTATTATGTATTTATGTGCAACAAGTAAGTACAAAACAATCAGTGAAGAAGGTGGACGAAAAATATGCATCGAAACACATCATTGGCCGAATTTCTTCATAGTACTAAATATTAAATAATAAGGTATATCCAGTTAAATGTGTTTCTCTGGTTATAACCATAAATAAGTCATGATTAATTACCTCCCACCAAACATATTAAGATTTTGTATGAAAATAACGGATTTCAGTTTAGCAACTGCGTAACTGTAATTTAATTTAATAATTGATACAGTTTTTTCAAACGTTTTTTTATCGAACTAAATTATTTATATTTGCACAAACTTATACACGTTTATCAAATAAATTCGCTTTGAATTAAAAAATGAAAATAACAGTTATCACAATTTTCAGTATTGTATTTAAAATTTATATTTATTATTATTATTTTATTATTATAACGTATCTGTTTATAAGCTTACCATCAAATCACCGCATAATCCTCGTCGGCGGCAATAGCCGCCGTGGTTTTCCCGTTTTTAATTAGCAAATCACGGTTCTCTTCCTGGTCTAACAGTAATTCGGGGCTTGAGAATACAAATGAATAATGTCCCTACAGTAGTTTTTTTCTCTATCGCAATCGCCAGATCCAAGGTATATGGCATTATATACCAGGGCTCGGTGTATACTTACTTGCTCATTCATAATGGAAGTCAGCGGACAGATCACAAATACAAGTCTGGTTTTTGAAACGGGACGCCCCTTGTAATATAAAGATTTGCCGCTGCTTGTTCTCGTCGATATACATCGCTTATGTTGATTGGCTCGCCGAAGTTACGCCGAGCTTTTAAAAAATCATCGGCCTCATTCGGTAATCTCAACAAGTTCGCTTTTGATTGGGCGAGAGCCATGCGCAGAAAAGCTGCGCGACACAATTAGCCCCAGTTTGCAATCAGACGGTGTATATGCCAATATGGGATATGCAATCTGATGCCATGAAAATGGTCCGCAACTCAGTCAGTCTATAACAGTTAAGTGTTAAATGCATCATACACAAGGAAGTCAGTAGGTATCGGTGTTTGCTACTCAGTCTCAAACCTGTGATGTAACAAGAGGACTATCTTCAGCCGAGATTAAATTTCTTCTCAACCTCAATAATGATTTTGAAGATTTTCTATCAGTATTTGCGTATATTTCATCCTGGCATCTCATTCGTGTAGCAGGAGAACTGTGTGGTACATTTTGGCAGCTTAGGCATATAACTTGTCGAAGATACTGACATATGCCGCATGACAATTATTACGCCATAGAATAGATATATGTAAGGTCATTTATAGAGCATGTAATGTAGGGCCATTTGTCTGAGCATTTTTTGTTTGTGAACTATTGACAACATGCATTTTCTTATAGACTGGACCTTCCAGATTAAGAAAATTGTTGGTGCCAAGTTTGAATCTTGGATCAATTTACATGTCCCTAAGATCAAAATTTGATGATCAAATTCAAAATGACGGCCATATGGCTAAATCTGAAAATCACGTGATTTTTCATGTTGCTCGTTTCGTTCAATGTATTATTCTCAGCTCATAGAGCAAATGTATCAAACCCAGGTCGTCTTTGATCGTGGTGCAAAGTTATCAAATTCGAGACAGATCTATACCCAGCTTAAGATTTTACGCCTATTCTGAAGCTATTTATATATGCCTAAATCAAGATTTGATGGTCAAATTCAAAATGACTGCCATATGGGGTCATCTGAAAATTCAAATTTGTCATGCTGCTTGTATAGTTCAAGAATTATTCTTAGTTCATTCTAAAATTATATTAATACAGATGGATCCCTAAGCATAGCCTGACATCTTCCTCCCATCTTTAATATATTTACATATCTTTAAGTTCAAGATTTGATGTTCAAATTCAAAATGGCGGCTATATGGGGTCATATGAAAATCAAACTTTATCATGTGGCTCCTGTAGTTCGGGGCATTATTCTTAGCTCATTATGTAAGTCTTATCACAACCGAGAGATATCTAAGCACAGCCGAACATCTTGCCCCTATTATGAGTCTGCGTACATATCCTAAAATCAATATTTGATGGTTAAGTTCAAAATGGTGGACATATGGGCTCATCTGGAAATCATAATTTTTCAAGTCGCTGGTATAGTTCCTGGCTCGATTCTTAGCTCCTTGTGTAAATTATTCAAACAGAGCGATCTCGAAACTTGGTCTAACCTCCCGTATCTATTGCATATTGTCATGGAATTGTAGTCGATTAGCATTGCAAATGGCCGATACACGAACAGACCCAAATACAGCGAGTAATAGGGCCACAGCGCCATCTGCCCATACATCAACAGATCCGGATGACGCGAGTAGTTAGACCACAGCGCCATCTGAATATAGGCTGTCATGGTATTGTAGTTTACTATTAGACACTGTCGATGTTTCTGAAAGCTTATTGTAATTGTATCTGGGTCAGATCATACGTCAATGCTGTATCTTCTAGTAGCTTCTTGATTTGTGGAAAGGTCTGGAATTTCTCATAGAGTATAAATACCGGTACATTCAGTGATCGTGGAGGGAATGCAAACTGGCTTTATGTGAGTGCGTTATACTTACTATACGGACTGTACACTCCTGTGAATTAACTTTTGGCTGCTGTGTTATCTACGTGATTGAACTGTAGGAGATTGGACATTTACTGGAACTGTAAAGGGCTGAGCGGTGTTGGACTATCGAAATACAGAAACGCGATTGCTGCACGTCAACACGGACTGTGAAAAATACACCGGTATAGCATTGAACAGTAAGACTATATTTCCCATTTATTTGTTGTATTAACCTTACTTAATTTGTATATGATTTCAGTATTGTAAATAAATATTTGATTGTTAGTCCAGGACTTCACAAAAGTGTTCTGTTACGTTTTTTCTGTTATCGTTTATGACGTAACAGAAATTGGGGGCCTGTCCGGGAGCTTTGTTTACATTACAGCTGCTGGTTGATCATCAGAGTTCTAAACTGATACATTGTCTAAATTTGTTAAGTCAGGGAGAACACCGCAACATGCCATTTGAACCAGCACGGTTTGCTTCAAAGCCTAGTCGGGAGGTATTTGATGAATTACGCAAAGGGGATTTGTTCGCGCTGTGTAAATTCCTAAAAATTTAAGCAAAAACATCTTTGAGAAAGCAAGAAATTAAGAAACTCATTATTAAACATTTTGTTAGCAAACAACTTTGGGATGAAAGGGATTTTGATTTAACTGAGGAAACAGCTAGTGATTTGGAAATCAGAACATTAGAACTGCAACATCAGCTGGAATTATCTTATCTTTTGTCATTTGGAGATTACCCACACTTAACGTGAAATGATTGGTCGAGAGGAATATATTATGACACTAACACATTAAGCAATGTTTCTTTATACAAACTATACTCCACAAATAGATACTGGGTCGAAATTAAGGAAACTGTTTATATTTGAGCAACCACACCCCCTTCATTTGAGACACCAATATGCATAATATATACCGATTTTGAAATTCAGTTTCCGCTGTAAACAGGCCTTCCCCAGCTTGGCACCATATCATAAAATGACCCTCTCATGTATAGTAAGTATCATGCTGGTATCAAAAATGAACAATTCGGCCCAAATATCGAGTTACGCCATCGGACTATAAATGCTGAATGAGCTATTATAGTGCTGAATATGCCAAATCGTATCATTTATTCGATACAATATTTTTCGTGTCAAGGCCTGTGCAGTGAACGATACCGACCGACCGTGGTTCTAGTATGTTCCGGTCTAATCATATAATTCGGGTTGAAAGGGGTCTGATCAAAAACTAATTACAAAAAGTCATTAGACCCCTTCAGCCGATGTTTTCGAGATAGTTTAATATTGATACTGGATACTCAGATCAGCCAAGACAGGAGTCTCACAGCTTACAAGTGGTCTCGGCCAGTCAGTCTCGCCTGTGCAACTGACAGTTGTGTTCCCAATGGCCCCGTTATCAGATTGGCCAGGCTTATCATTCTGAACGGGGACACCTGTAACTTTTGTTTTCTTTCAAAATGTGATCACTGTGACGTCATCAAGGCGGCCATCTTGGATTGTTTACATTTTCTGGCAGAGATTGATCCAAGAGTATAGTGTGGTAAGTTTCAACCCCCTATTAAACCGAAGGGGTAAGAAAAATAATTAGGGGGCCGTTTCGCCCTTCCCCCCCCATCCGCCAGGCCTGGACAGGTCAAAAAAAGCCAAGGCCAGATAGGGTTAATCTTACGAGCAGAGAGAGTTTGATCTCAACACCATTATTTGAGTAAACGAATTCAAATAAGTCATTTCACGAGACGCTAGAAGGGGAAGCGAGAAGGTATGTTCACCAGTTTGTCAACTCGATGGCGCTTTTAGGTAAAAATGAAGTATAGGTTTGTCCCATTACTTTCCAGGTTAAACAGGTTCACTTCGCTCCTGGAAAACTGGCCTTCTTGTACTTTAACCTGGAACTACACACTGATGTTTTTGACCACTCCTCCCACTTCACGTGAAATATACCAAACCACACTCCTGTCCAAATGGTTTTTGAGAACGTAAACTGTCTTCTGAGACGAGCACTTTTCAACCGTCTGAGCTGGTGACGTGGGTATCGTCGTTTGATTGTGTCCTGAACAGAACACAAGCTCGCGACTGTCACAATTTTTTCAGAAATTAAATGAAACTTACTAAGTAAGCGAAACACAATAAAAGTTAGTTATGATATTATCCAGTAATAGCACAACTGAGCATTTAATGCGGGATATGCTTACCACGAACATCCACCTTTGGCGGAAGTGACGTCATTTATTTCATTTTAACCTAAAGGAAAGAAAATTTTGAAACAGTTGACACCACAGATGGGGTAAAATCTGAAGAAGTACTGAGGGTAATATTATAGCCAAGCTCCAAATAATAAATATTTTGCAGCTAATTCTGTAACCTATCTTTGCAATCAGTGAAATTTGACATCTACACTATATACATGTAGGTCCCTAATGCGCTAAAACATCTTTCAGTTAAAGTTAGGGAGTAATCTGTGCACAATTCCCCATATATGTGTACCACGTCCTGTAGGACAATCAAGGAAGAAAGTGACCTAATAACAGGCTTATCAAGGGAGATAATTCCATCAGTCAAATGGGATTTGCAGAACGCTGAGAGCTAAAATAGAAAAGAGTTTGTGAAATTTTAACCTGCGAATCTAAGTAAATTTGCTGACTGGTCGCGAGGGAGATCGGCAAATTTAACGTAAAATTGTCTCCGACTGAAATCTTTGTCCATATTCATCTGTTTCATATAATTAGAGCAAACTGCGGAACATAATGACCCTCCCTTCCGAACGGACTTGCGAGCTTGTGGAGGGGAGGGAGGAGGGGGTGTTTTTCGAGTTATTTTTACTAATTATACCACTGTGATATCTAGCATTTCCCTTCATCAGCATCCTCAAACGGGACGAAATAACAATTAACTGCAAAATTACGATCGCCGTGGATTTAGAACACCATATCTCAGGTGGAATACACAAACTTTGATAAAAAATCATCTATTTCTGGCCTATCGGCTAGGTAAAATTATGGAATCTTACAAATCTTTGTTGCGCGGTGAAAGAATATAGTGTGGGTATTTGCGTCATATCAAATTTTGCATGATGGGTGTGTTTTAGAATTGTGTTTCAGGCAAAAAAGTAACAATGAATTTTCAACCTATTCCCATATTATTATAAACTTGATAATGGTATAGGCATATATACTCGATCAATTCTACATATGGTACCGAAAGTTTGCAATAAGAATATAAATTGTATTAAGTATAGACCGGACAAGGAATTATTGGCAGACAGAACAAAGGGCCATAACTCTATCGAAAATGCTTGAAACATCGCGAAAATGGTACTAAGCATCTTCATACACACGCCGACTTCTCCAATCATACTTCGACTTAGCTTTGATATACCAGTCCACCGGTTTTGTGCAAAACAGGATTGTTTTTATAGTTAGACACAAAAAGTCATTGGCCTTGAATCCGTTCGAATTTTGAAATGGCTCATATTAGTGGGTTATTGCTTGGCCGCTCTATATATTTGGCCACCAGGCTTTTAGCTACATGTAACCATGAGTCTCTGTGTCATTGAGCCAACCGATTTTGGAATGAGACACACTATTTTGAAATGAGACGCCCTAGAAATTTAACTTGTAAGACGTAGAAGTCAGACAACCTGTTGTCAGAAAAAAGTGGAAAAAACAACCTGTTTTCTAATCCTAGATAAAAGCATGCTGGCCAAGGATACTTTCATATTAGGAGGAATGACATACACAACCTTACAGAGAGAATACGTCACCCTACTACACACAGCCATTATGTAGGTTCTGACTGGCTCAACTCTGGTTTGAAGATGAAATATACACCTCAAATTTTGAATGCTTTAGGTGGTCTGATCCATCAAGGCTACTTCGAACTTTGAATGGAGGAATTTAATGGAGTCCCAAACTTTGTCTGTAAATTTCACGCAAATCCTCCTCGTAATCCTCGTGCGCTGGCGATATATACGGCAGTTGAATTCCAGTATTGTCTTCAACGAGGAACTAGTGAAATGGGGCGCCTTCAGTCGGCCTTGTTTCGTAGCAATTGGTACCGGGCAACACCATGTTTTCATACCGTCTAATTATATAAGTGATCACTGACATATTGTGATGAAATATAATGTCCGGGAATTATTCGTCTGATGTCACTAAAGTAGAGATCTTTTAATGACGTCATGCCATTTAACATTGCGTGGGATAGGGGAAATAATTACTTCCTTCTAGCCTATTGTTTTCTTTATGTACTGGCGCAAAGCGATTTAAGACTTTGCCTGATAAACAGTAGCTTGGATTGTATTGATTCACCGACAAATGTCACAACGGCCAAGCCTATACCGCAGACCAGTAAGTAAAACGCGCTCTGTACTGTCACGAAGTCCACAGGCCTAGCGTCCACTTTACTTTGCAAGCAACAACTTTATCTTTGAGATATTTTTGAAAGGTAAAATGGGAAAATTGACTGACAACTTTGTTATCATCGAGATATTTTGGAATGTAACAATTCTAACTACGCTTGATGTCCAGCTGAAGAAACTGATTGTGAGCCATAGCCAAGTTACCTTCATAAACCATTTGTCGCATCCGGATAGATGGCGTAATGCTTTGCAAGAACAACATCTCTGTGATCCTGGAAATTCGAATATATTCATAAAATTTAATAATCACCAAACAATTTATTTAATGTTTTTTTTAATAATTTATCCAACTATTTCTTGCCAAATTGTTCGTGTTACATTTGTTAAAATTTTCATTTACATGTACATGTATTTGTCACAACCAAAATATATAGCTGTGGGCTCGTGTCCACGTCCATAAAGGGATCCTGTTCTAAGGACCCCTGTCATATTTGTTCTCTCAACGTCAGAGTTTGTAACCTCCAAATCGTTCGAAAAGAACCTCTGACTGCTCTCCTATACAAGTGCCCAACGCGCGGCCAGATTGCGTTATTTTCGCTAAGCCAATGAGAGAGCGTGTTATATTTTCCGGCTGCGTCATCACAACTGATCACCGGGTAGAGGAGGGCGGTCATATTGTAAACAACACTTGACAGGCTCTCATTCACACTGAGAGCTATTGTAAGCATTAATTGATAATGATGATACTGGGAAATGGATTCAACATGTGGAACATGTGACCAGGTAATCAACAAGCGTGCGTCGTCCAGAAAATTATATTATAGCCATGTGTATAGAATGATATCTATGTTTCATGTCGCCGGTCTTTTGAACTCAACTACACAAATCGAGGTCAACACAAAATATAATATGGAAAAATTACTCAGTCAAAATTACTCATCTGAGCTTCAGCGAGGTATATATTATTATGTATTTATGTGCAACAAGTAAGTACAAAACAATCAGTGAAGAAGGTGGACGAGAAATATGCATCGAAACACATCATTGGCCGAATTTCTTCAAAGTACTAAATATTAAATAATAAGATATATCCAGTTAAATGTGTTTCTCTGGTTATAACCATAAATAAGTCATGATTAATTACCTCCCACCAAACATATTAAGATTTTGTATGAAAATAACGGATTTCAGTTTAGCAACTGCGTAACTGTAATTTAATTTAATAATTGATACAGTTTTTTCAAACGCCAATTTTTTATCGAACTAAATTATTTATATTTGCACAAACTTATACACGTTTATCAAACAAATTCGCTTTGAATTAAAAAATGAAAATAACAGTTATCACAATTTTCAGTATTGTATTTAAAATTTATATTTATTATTATTATTTTATTATTACAACGTATCTGTTTATAAGCTTACCATCAAATCACCGCATAATCCTCGTCGGCGGCAATAGCCGCCGTGGTTTTCCCGTTTTTAATTAGCAAATCACGGTTCTCTTCCTGGTCTAACAGTAATTCGGGGCTTGAGAATACAAATGAATAATGTCCCTCCAGTAGTTTTTTTCTCTATCGCAATCGCCAGATCCAAGGTATATGGCATTATATACCAGGGCTCGGTGTATACTTACTTGCTCATTCATAATGGAAGTCAGCGGACAGATCACAAATACAAGTCTGGTTTTTGAAACGGGACGCCCCTTGTAATATAAAGATTTGCCGCTGCTTGTTCTCGTCGATATACATCGCTTATGTTGATTGGCTCGCCGAAGTTACGCCGAGCTTTTAAAAAATCATCGGCCTCATTCGGTAATCTCAACAATTTCGCTTTTGATTGGGCGAGAGCCATGCGCAGAAAAGCTGCGCGACGCAATTAGCCCCAGTTTGCAATCAGAGGGTGTATATGCCAATATGGGATATGCAATCTGATGCCATGAAAATGGCCCGCAACTCAGTCAGTCTATAACAGTTAAGTGTTAAATGCATCATACACAAGGAAGTCAGTAGGTATCGGTGTTTGCTACTCAGTCTCAAACCTGTGATGTAACAAGAGGACTATCTTCAGCCGAGATTAAATTTCTTCTCAACCTCAATAATGATTTTGAAGATTTTCTATCAGTATTTGCGTATATTTCATCCTGGCATCTCATTCGTGTAGCAGGAGAACTGTGTGGTACATTTTGGCAGCTTAGGCATATAACTTGTCGAAGACATATGCCGCATGACAATTATTACGCCATAGAATAGATATATGTAAGGTCATTTATAGAGCATGTAATGTAGGGCCATTTGTCTGAGCATTTTTTGTTTGTGAACTATTGACAACATGCATTTTCTTATAGACTGGACCTTCCAGATTAAGAAAATTGTTGGTGCCCAGTTTGAATCTTGGATCAATTTACATGTCCCTAAGATCAAAATTTGATGATCAAATTCAAAATGACTGCCATATGGCTAAATCTGAAAATCATGTTATTTTTCATGTTGCTCGTTTCGTTCAATGTATTATTCTCAGCTCATCGAGCAAATGTATCAAACCCAGGTGGGCTTTTATCGTGGTGCAAAGTTATCAAATTCGAGACAGATCTATACCCAGCTTAAGATTTTACGCCTATTCTGAAGCTATTTATATATGCCTAAATCAAGATTTGATGGTCAAATTCAAAATGACTGCCATATGGGGTCATCTGAAAATTCAAATTTGTCATGCTGCTTGTATAGTTCAAGAATTATTCTTAGTTCATTCTAAAATTATATTAATACAGATGGATCCCTAAGCATAGCCTGACATCTTCCTCCCATCTTTAATATATTTACATATCTTTAAGTTCAAGATTTGATGTTCAAATTCAAAATGGCGGCTATATGGGGTCATCTGAAAATCAAACTTTATCATGTGGCTCCTGTAGTTCGGGGCATTATTCTTAGCTCATTATGTAAGTCTTATCACAACCGAGAGATATCTAAGCACAGCCGAAGATCTTGCCCCTATTTTGAGTCTACGTACATATCCTAAAATCAGTATTTGATGGTTAAGTTCAAAATGGTGGACATATGGGCTCATCTGGAAATCATAATTTTTCAAGTCGCTGGTATAGTTCCTGGCTCGATTCTTAGCTCCTTGTGTAAATTATTCAAGCAGAGCGATCTCGAAACTTGGTCTAACCTCCCGTATCTATTGCATATTGTCATAGAATTGTAGTCGATTAGCATTGCAAATGGCCGATACACGAACAGACCCAAATAAAGCGAGTAATAGGGCCACAGCGCCATCTGCCCATACATCAACAGATCCGGATGACGCGAGTAGTTAGACCACAGCGCCATCTGAATATAGGCTGTCATGGTATTGTAGTTTACTATTAGACACTGTCGATGTTTCTGAAAGCTTATTGTAATTGTATCTGGGTCAGATCATACGTCAATGCTGTATCTTCTAGTAGCTTCTTGATTTGTGGAAAGGTCTGGAATTTCTCATAGAGTATAAATACCGGTACATTCAGTGATCGTGGAGGGAATGCAAACTGGCTTTATGTGAGTGCGTTATACTTACTATACGGACTGTACACTCCTGTGAATTAACTTTTGGCTGCTGTGTTATCTACGTGATTGAACTGTAGGAGATTGGACATTTACTGGAACTGTAAAGGGCTGAGCGGTGTTGGACTATCGAAATACAGAAACGCGATTGCTGCACGTCAACACGGACTGTGAAAATACACCGGTATAGCATTGAACAGTAAGACTATATTTCCCATTTATTTGTTGTATTAACCTTACTTAATTTGTATATGATTTCAGCATTGTAAATAAATATTTGATTGTTAGTCCAGGACTTCACAAAAGTGTTCTGTTACGTTTTTTCTGTTATCGTTTATGACGTAACAGAAATTGGGGGCCTGTCCGGGAGCTTTGTTTACATTACAGCTGCTGGTTGATCATCAGAGTTCTAAACTGATACATTGTCTAAATTAGTTAAGTCAGGGAGAACACCGCAACATGCCATTTGAACCAGCACGGTTTGCTTCAAAGCCTAGTCGGGAGGTATTTGATGAATTACGCAAAGGGGATTTGTTCGCGCTGTGTAAATTCCTAAAAATTTAAGCAAAAACATCTTTGAGAAAGCAAGAAATTAAGAAACTCATTATTAAACATTTTGTTAGCAAACAACTTTGGGATGAAAGGGATTTTGATTTAACTGAGGAAACAGCTAGTGATTTGGAAATCAGAACATTAGAATTGCAACATCAGCTGGAATTATCTTATCTTTTGTCATTTGGAGATTACCCACACTTAACGTGAAATGATTGGTCGAGAGGAATATATTATGACACTAACACATTAAGCAATGTTTCTTTATACAAACTATACTCCACAAATAGATACTGGGTCGAAATTAAGGAAACTGTTTATATTTGAGCAACCACACCCCCTTCATTTGAGACACAAATATGCATAATATTTACCGATTTTGAAATTCAGTTTCCGCTGTAAACAGGCCTTCCCCAGCTTGGCACCATATCATAAAATGACCCTCTCATGTATAGTAAGTATCATGCTGGTATCAAAAATGAACAATTCGGCCCAAATATCGAGTTACGCCATCGGACTATAAATGCTGAATGAGCTATTATAGTGCTGAATATGCCAAATCGTATCATTTATTCGATAAAATATTTTTCGTGTCAAGGCCTGTGCAGTGAACGATACCGACCGACCGTGGTTCTAGTATGTTCCGGTCTAATCATATAATTCGGGTTGAAAGGGGTCTGATCAAAAACTAATTACAAAAAGTCATTAGCCCCTTCAGCCGATGTTTTCGAGATAGTTTAATATTGATACTGGATACTCAGATCAGCCAAGACAGGAGTCTCACAGCTTACAAGTGGTCTCGGCCAGTCAGTCTCGCCTGTGCAACTGACAGTTGTGTTCCCAATGGCCCCGTTATCAGATTGGCCAGGCTTATCATTCTGAACGGGGACACCTGTAACTGTTGTTTTCTTTCAAAATGTGATCACTGTGACGTCATCAAGGCGGCCATCTTGGATTGTTTACATTTTCTGGCAGAGATTGATCCAAGAGTATAGTGTGGTAAGTTTCAGCCCCCTGTTAAACCGAAGGGGTAAGAAAAATAATCAGGGGGCCGTTTCGTCCTCCCCCCCCCATCCGCCAGGCCTGGACAGGTCAAACAAAGCCAAGGCCAGATAGGGTTAATCTTACGAGCAGAGAGAGTTTGATCTCAACACCATTATTTGAGTAAACGAATTCAAATAAGTCATCTCACGAGACGCTAGAAGGGGAAGCGAGAAGGTATGTTCACCAGTTTGTTAACTGGATGGCGCTTTTAGGTAAAAATGAAGTATAGGTTTGTCCCATTACTTTCCAGGTTAAACACGTTCACTTCGCTCCTGGAAAACTGGCCTTCTTGTACTTTAACCTGGAACTACACATTGATATTTTTGACCACTCCTCCCACTTCACGTGAAATATACCAAACCACACTCCTGTCCAAATGGTTTTTGAGAACGTAAACTGTCTTCTGAGACGAGCACTTTTCAACCGTCTGAGCTGGTCACGTGGGTATCGTCGTTTGATTGTGTCCTGAACAGAACACAAGCTCGCGACTGTCACAATTTTTTCAGAAATTAAATGAAACTTACTAAGTAAGCGAAACACAATAAAAGTTAGTGACGTCATTTATTTCATTTTAACCTAAAGGAAAGAAAATTTTGAAACAGTTGACACCACAGATGGGGTAAAATCTGAAGAAGTACTGAGGGTAATATTATAGCCAAGCTCCAAATAATAAATATATTGCAGCTAATTCTGTAACCTATCTTTGCAATCAGTGAAATTTGACATCTACACTATATACATGTAGGTCCCTAATGCGCTAAAACATCTTTCAGTTAAAGTTAGGGAGTAATCTGTGCACAATTCCCCATATATGTGTACCACGTCCTGTAGGACAATCAAGGAAGAAAGTGACCTAATAACAGGCTTATCAAGGGAGATAATTCCATCAGTCAAATGGGATTTGCAGAACGCTGAGAGCTAAAATAGAAAAGAGTTTGTGAAATTTTAACCTGCGAATCTAAGTAAATTTGCTGACTGGTCGCGAGGGAGATCGGCAAATTTAACGTAAAATTGTCTCCGACTGAAATCTTTGTCCATATTCATCTGTTTCATATAATTAGAGCAAACTGCGGAACATAATGACCCTCCCTTCCGAACGGACTTGCGAGCTTGTGGAGGGGAGGGAGGAGGGGGTGTTTTTCGAGTTATTTTTACTAATTATACCACTGTGATATCTAGCATTTCCCTTCATCAGCATCCTCAAACGGGACGAAATAACAATTAACTGCAAAATTACGATCGCCGTGGATTTAGAACACCATATCTCAGGTGGAATACACAAACTTTGATAAAAAATCATCTATTTCTGGCCTATCGGCTAGGATTCCCCAAAAGGGCCTCATGTGTATCAAATTCACGAGTTGCTCAGCATTTTCATCGGTACTGAATATTCCAATTAGATAATGTTGCGAAACATTGATGACTGAATGAAATATGAATCAGCAAGCTCCGTCTTTATGTCACATCTGTAGGTAAAAATGAAGTATAGATTTGTCCCATTACGTTCAGGTTAAACAGGTTCGGTTTGCCCATGGAAAACTGACCTTCTTGTACTTTAGCCTGGAACTACACACTGATGTTTTTGAATACCACTCCTCCCACTTCACGTGAAATGTACCAAACCACACTTCTGTCCAAATGATTTTTGAGAACGTAAACTGTCTTCTGAGACTAGCACTTTTCAACCGTCTGAGCTGATCACGTGGGTATCGTCGGATTATCAAGGGAGATAACTCCATCAGTAAAATGTGATTTGCAGAACGTTGAGAGCTAAAATAGAAGAGAATTTGTGAAAGTTTAGCCTGCGAATCTAGGTAAATTTGCTGACTTGTCGAATCTATGTCCATATTCATCTGTTTAATTAGAGTAAACTGCGGAACATAATGACCCTCCCTCCCGACCGGACTTACGAGCTTGTGGAGGGGAGGGGGAGGGGGTGTTTTTCGAGTTATTTTTAGTAATTATACCACTGTGATATTTAGCATTTCCCTTCATCAGCATCCTCAAACGGGACGAGATAAAAAATTAACTGCAAAATTACGATCGCCGTGGATTTAGAACACCATATCTCAGATGGAATACACCAACTTTGATAAAAACACCTATTTCGGGTCTATCGTCTATGATTCCCCATAAGGGCCTCATGTGTATCAAATTCACGAGTTGCTCAGCATTTTTATCGGCACTGAAAATTCCAATTAGATAATGTTGCGAAACATTGATGACTGAATGAAATATGAATCAGCAAGCTCCGTTTTTATGTCACATCTGTAGGTAAAAATGAAGTATAGATTTGTCCATTACGTTCCAGGTTAAACAGGTTCAGTTCGCCCCTGGAAAACTGACCTTCTTGTACTTTAGCCTGAGACTACACACTGATGTTTTTGAATACCACTCCTCCCACTTCACGTGAAATGTACCAAACCACACTACTGGCCAAATGATTTTTGAGAACGTAAGCTGTCTTCTGAGACTAGCACTTTTCAACCGTCTGAGCTGGTCACGTGGGTATCGTCGTTTGATTGTGTCCTCAACAGAACATAGGCTCGCGACTGTCACAATTTTTTTCTGAAATTAATCGAGACTTACTAAGTAAGCGAAACACAATAAAAGTTAGTTATGATATTATCCAATAATAACACAACTGAGCATTTAATGCGGGATATGCTTACCACGAATATCCACCTTTGGCTGAAGTGACGTCATTTACTTCATTTTAACTTAAAGGAAGGAAAATTTTGAAACACTTGACGCCACAGATAGTGTAATATCTGAAGATGTACAGAGGGTAATATTATAGCCAAGCTCCAAAGAATAACTATTTTGCAGCTAATTCTGTAACCTACAATCTTTGCAATCAGTGAAATTTGACATCTACACTATATAAGTCATAATGCGCTAAATCTGGGCACAATTCCACATATATGTGTACCACGTCCTGTAGGACAATCAAGGAAGAAAGTGACCTAATAACAGGCTTATCAAGGGAGATAACTCCATCAGTCAAAAGTGATTTGCAGAAAGCTGAGAGCTAAAATAGAAGAGAATTTGTGAAATTTTAGCCAGCGAATCTAAGTAAATTTGCTGACTGGTCGGGAGATCGGTTGCAAAATTAACGTAAAATTATCTCCGACTGAAATCTTTGTCCATATTCATCGGTTTTATATAATTAGAGCAAACTGCGGAACATAATGACCCTACCTCCCGACCGGGCTTGCGAGCTTGTAGAGGGGAGGGGGAGGGGTGTTGTTTGAGTTATTTTTAGTAATTATACCACTGTGATATCTAGCATTTCCCTTCATCAGCATCCTCAAACGGGACGAAATAAAAATTAACTGCTAAATTACGATCGCCGTGGATTTAGAACACCATATTTCAGGTGGAATACAGAAACTTTGATAAAAAAAACTATTTCGTTTCTATCGTCTAGGATTCCCCTAAAGGGCCTCATGTGTATGAAATTCACGAGTTGCTCAGCATTTTCATCGGTACTGATTATTCCAATTAGATAATGTTGCGAATAATTGATGACTGAATGAAGTGTGAATCAGCAAGCTCCGTCTTTGTGCCACATCTGTACAGGAAAGATAATTTTGAAACACTTGACACCACAAATAGCGTAATATCTGAAGAAGTACTGAGGGTAATATTATAGCCAAGCTCCAAAGAATACATATTTTGCTGTTAATTCTGTAACCTACATATCTTTGCAATCAGTGAAATTTGACATCTACACTATATAAGTCCTAATGCGCTAAAACATCTTTCAGATAAAGTTAGTGAGTAATCTGGGCACAATTCCCCATGTATGTGTACCAGGTCCTGTAGGATAATCAAGGAAGAAAGTGACCTAATAACAGGCTTATCAAGGGACATAACTCCATCAGTCAAAAGTGATTTACAGAACGCTGAGAGCTAAAATAGAAGAGAATTTGTGAAATTTTAGCCTGCGAATCTAAGTAAATTTGCTGACTGGTCGGGAGATCGGTTGCAAATTTAACGTAAAATTGTCTCCGACTGAAATCTTTGTCCATATTCATCTGTTTCATATAACTAGAGCAAACTGCGGAACATAATGTCTCTCCCTCCCGATCGGACTTGTAAAGGGGAGGGGAAGGGGGTGTTTTTCAAGTTATATTTAGTAATTATACCACTGTGATATCTAGCATTTCACTTCATCAGCGTCCTCAAACGGGACGAAATAAAAATTTACTGCAAAATTACGATCGCCGTGCATTTGGAACACCATATCTCAGGTGGAATACACAAACTTTGATAAAAAAACACACCTAGTTCGGGTCTATCGTCCAGGATTCCCCCAAAGGGCCTCATGTGTATGAAATTCACGAGTTGCTCAACATTTTCATTGGTACTGATTATTCCAATTAGATAATGTTGCGAAACATTGATGACTGAATGAAATATGAATCAGCAAGCTCCGTCTTTATGTCACATCTGTAGGTAAAAATGAAGTATAGATTTGTCCTATTACGTTCCAGGTTAAACAGGTTCAGTTCCCCCCTGGAAAACTGACCTTCTTGTACTTTAGCCTGGAACTTCACACTGATGTTTTTGATTACCACTCCTCCCACTTCACGTAAAATGTACCAAACCACACTCAAATCCAAATGATTTTTGAGAACGTATACTGTCCTCTGAGACGAGCACTTTTCAACCGCCTGAGCTGGTCACGTGGGTATCGTCGTTTGATTGTGTCCTGAACAGAACACAGACTGCCACAGTTGTTTTTTTCAGAAATGAATCGAGACTTACTAAATAAGCGAAACACAATAAAAGTTAGTTATGATATTATCCAGTAATAACACAACTGAGCATTTAATGCAGGATATGCTTACCATTACTTCATTTTAACCTTCATTAATATCGTATGTTATGAATATTAATTGAATCAATTTATTTTGACATTCACCACAGAAACAGAAACACCTAGCATTTAAACAACACACACACAGACGCGAGATAAACGGTCCCATCATTGGAGATGTGGTATTTGTTGCAACACCCACCCACACACGCCGTTAGCGTCAACGTTCATACAATAAAAATGAACGGAAATGTTAATATGATTATGTAACAAAATTCTGTCATTTCGCATTTTCATTTAGAAAGTCACACTGGTCCATCAATTTGGGAAATATTATATCTTTGTTATAGTTACCCTATGACACGAGGCAATGTATGCCAAATATTGGCAAGATAATATGCTCGAGTTGGCGAAGCCCCCGACAAGGCAATATCGTCCAGAAACGTCTGACATTTAAGCCTACTAATGTCAATCAACCGGTATAGATATACAGACGAAATGCCTCGTGAGTTTCGAAAACATTTCAGAAATGACATTGAAATTAGTCATTGGTGCTGTGGTATTTATTGGACTATTCTAATTGGAAGTCTTTAGCACCATCGATGTGTAAATTGTTTCGTACTATTGGGAATTTACCGACCCTCACGATGGAAATGTCAGTGTTCGTCTGAATTAAGTAAAAAGTCATAGTTATAGGGCAAAAAGCTACACCTCGGTGCTCACTACCAATGGTAGCCCCGGGGGATTGGTTTACGGTAACTAACAATAACATGATTAAGCCGAGAATGAAGTTTTAAGAACTAACTAATCACTTTAAAAGTCCGGATATTACTTTTCATCTGTTTTAACGTGTATACAAGGTACTCGCAAACTAACGTTTTATTAACCACATCTTCGAGTAAAATAAAGAAATAGCACACCACGGGTGTATGGTGCACCGGTACACATATGGCGCGTTCAACTTCTGCGTATGATCTTCCGGCCAGTCACCATTAGCTCCATCAAATGACGGCGCTAAGCTGCACAGATTAGTCACTCGGTAATAGTACTAATCTACCCAACGTGTATGACATCTACTGAGTGATAAACGTAATTATTATGGACTTATGTCGAGGTATATTACGTTAGTTGGCAATCTTAGATTGGTCAACTATTTTCCAAACTGGTACGGAGAAAACCTGCAGATTGAAGTTCAAATTTACAGTACCGGGTGGTGAATGAAGTACCTGACGATATAAGCAAACAAAATGGTACGGGGAATACTGGCAGCTTTAAATATCTCAGCCTGGTGTATTATATTAGTAGTCGCGAGAGTGTTTTTCTTGAGCCGCGATAAAAACGCGATAAAGAAATTGATTGATTGGAATTGTAGTTTAAGGGCCGCTTCCCATACGTATTTCGCGGCCCATCAACTCAATGTTTTCATTTCTTAGTTCATTTAAGATGTTTACAAGCGCTGTATCTAAATAAATCAACAAAACTATATTTTTAAAGCAAACTGAGCAAGACCGCGCCTATACTGCCAAAACATTAACGTTTTCTTACCCGAAATTTCATGAGGAATTCAGAAATCTGATTATTTGTTCTAGCAAATGAATATGTCTGTCGGAAAATCGCGATTTTTCGCATATTTTCAGGCGAAAATCATGGAGGCCGCCAGTTTAACTTTGGTGTTATCGTGAGAACTAAAAAATCTCACGAGAGTTGTTGTTGTTTGAATAAATTAGCGTCGGGTAGAAACAATACATGGTATCAGGCAATGGAATTGACGGCGGGATTTACGACGAAGACACGTCGTACGACAAGTATGCCTCATAAATCATAAACTAGCTTAAATGTTTACATGCATGGAAGCTTGTAACTTATAATTACGATCACATTTAGATATGAGACGAAAGTTACGATGAACTTTACGATGGGCTTACATGGCTTTCACGAACGTCATATGACTCATTGCAGTGGTCATCGTGTATCTCCGCCTTCCGTAAGCTACGAAATTCGTAACGCACTAACAGGCTGTTTAACAACAACAGCAAAATTTGTGCGTCCGAAGTCCTATGCTGCTGAGTGATTCAAATCGACCCTAAATTGGCTTCCGTTTCCTCGTTCACTAAAACTTTACTAATCGGTAAAGCATTGTTGAGTCAATGGTGAGCCTTTTATCTGGATCTACGGAGAACTTCGTCACTGTTTAACTCGGAGAACCCGACGACACCATTCTCTGGAAAAAGCGGGGTTCGACAACACGACGAGTCGACACGACTGAGTAGGGAGATTGGGGTACAGTGGGACATGGGGCACAGTGGGACAAGCCGTCTAGCTCTTTTGTTATAAACAAGAGGCACATAACATTACTATCAGCAGAAAGCTATCACCCCCATACAACTTCTATATTGATTACAAGTAAAACCCATCATTGGTAAAAAAATTAGGGACACAAAAACCGTTTTTGAGCAGCCCAAGTAAATTTTTAGGACTGAGGATGATAGTTCGTTATGAGAAGTTTTCAGCAGTACATGTACTTCATTGTTGTGTTGTTACTACTGAGAGAGGCTGGACAAAGGTACAATATAATTATATCGATTTAGTATCTCAGCTGTATGTATTAGTTTTTTGTCATAAAAAGAAATATATCATGCGCCTGGGGCAGCGTGTGACACTTTTGCCGGGCACACTGTGGCAATAATAATCAAATGGTGAAATTTCCTTTCATTCTAAAATGCCATTGTAACGTGTACGAGCAGGACCAGTCGTAGTGTTTAGAAGAAAACGAATCAATAACCGGGATTGCCCACTGGCATTCTGGCCGTCACCGTCGTTAACCCCTTCACTAGTAGGGATCCGGGGCTCGAAGAGATGATCACAACCCTACAAGGATGACTGACGCTCATGTAAAGGTCTATTATGGTATATTCTGCACAAATAGTATACGCGGTTACAAATAATAGCGTAGAACCGCGTGGCTCAGACAGAATGTCTAAGGAGATGTAACGTTAGGATATTTACATATATGTACAGACACTAGGAGAGTGTATGCAAATAACCTTGATGTATATATACACGTGATATGAGGGTGTGTGCACACAAGTTAACGGATACGTACACTTGGGGTGTGCATATAAGGTTCACGGATACGTACACTTGATGTGTGCACATAAGGTTCACGGATACGTACACTTGGTGTGTGCATATAGAGTTAAACGTATCCCTGGTGTATATGTGGATAATAGAAGAGAATGTGTGCAGTTTAAGCTTGATGTTATATGGTAATAATATATATATGAGAGTGTATGCATATAACTTTACAGTTAATATAGTGCTTTAATGCGCGATAAGGGCGGCCTGGCTGCTGGCCCTTCTCTTCTGGGGATAAGGGCGGCCTGGCTGCTGGCCCTTCTCTTCCGTCGTTGGAACGTTATGGATATAACGCTCTCTCCAGGGATGGCACCCAGTCGTTGGAACGTTAAGGATATAACGCTCTCTCCAGGAATGGCACCCTGTCGTTGGAACGTTAAGGATATAACGCTCTCTCCAGATAAGACACCCAGCCGTTGAAACGTCAAGGCCCGTTGGAACGTTACGGCGGTAACGTTCTCCCCAATATATAGATACCCTCAGGCGTTGGAACGTCACGGCAGTGACGTTCTCTCCAGATATAGCACCAAGTCGCTGAAACGTCACGGCCCGTTGGAACGTTACGGCGGTAACGCTCTCTCCAATATATATATACCCTCAGTCGTTGGAACGTCGCGGCGGCGACGCTCTCTCCAGAGACGTGGCAACTCGGCGTGTACTTCACCCCCAGTCGTCGGAGCTTGACCGTAACTTGTCAGCTCACCAGTCTGCTTCCCGCACAGGTAAGTATAGCCCGGCGTCTCAACCCTTACGGCTGCTGCGACCCGTCTATAGCCCGGCCTGTGACTACACACTTCACGACGATCTCTCAGGTAAGTATCACGCCCCACTTCCGTGACCGTCAGGACAATTACATGGGTATATAATGTGCTATTACTATTTCATCTGGTACCGATGAAACATCGTACGGTCTGTAAACTGCCGTTGTAATCTGTGCCCTGGGCTTGGCCGTACAGGCTGTAAATCGTGTTACCACTTTTACATCGGTAAAACGAAGCTCGCCTTCTGTAACGTGTGATAAATACTATGTCTTGTTACTGCTTTTACATCGGTAAAAGTGAGCCCACCTGCACCGTGCCTTTATGCGTGATAAATACGCATATCCTCCCTGTGGGATCTGTGGTCTGTGGCTTCCTTGACTGTATAACCTGTGCTCGGTGTTTCTTTATTTAACGTGTGACAAATACACGTCTCCTTCTTGTAATATCTGTGTTCTGTGTTTCTTTGCGGTATAATTTGTGAGCTGTATGTCTGGACTTGTACTGTACTGTTTATAATCTGTGTGTCTTTATTTGCTTGTATGTGTGATAAATACACATATTCCTCTTGGTGGAATCTGTGTTCTGTATCTTTCTTGTGTGCTGTGTGCTGTATCTTTCTCGACGGTATAATGGTGATCGGTCTGGCTGGACTGGTACTGTACTGTTTGTGATCTGTGCGTCTTTATCTGCTCGTATGTGTGATAAAGACACATGTCCTTCCAGTTGAATCTGTAAGCTGTATCTGTAACTTGTCTATGGCCAGCTATACGCCGTCTGTGTAACTGTTTGCGGCCTACCCTTGCTCTCGAAGCGCCCGGCCCAGTTTATCGATGTTTCCCGACGAAAAATGGCTCGCCCGCCTGTGTCTTGTCTCGGCCCGCCGGCTGTAATACTGCGACCGTTTCCGTCCCGTAAAGCGTTGCCCGGCTGTCGGCGACGAATAAACAGGCTCCACGATACGTTGTAGGATTATGGCAGGGGGGAACTTGGTTGATGTATCTCTGTATTTAGTGCAGTTGTATACTTCTGGGGAGGGAGGGAATCTCCTGACTTTAGTCATATACCGCTACACGGTCAAGAAGATCAACAAATATTGTGGCTTAAGTCCCAGTGCAGCGAGATAGCACAACAATATTGTCGAAATTATCAACCTACTGGTATAGACACTAAAAGCCCTATTTTATACTGAAGTTAGACCATGCAAGTTGCCTAAATGTGCTACAGGCAAACGCATGTCTCATTACAGTATTATAGAATACCCCCAACTACATGTACATACAACACGCCAGTCGGACGTGTTCCCTAAACTATAGTATAACCACAAACACGTTTCCACACCGAAAATGCGAGTCGGCAAATTCTCATTGGATTGGCGTGTTTTCACAGGTTACACTAACTACAGGATTGTACAAGCTTTTAGATTCCCAGGCCAAAAACAACTGCATTACGGCCCAACCGTAAATTATGCCGAAAATCAATAAGTTACAGGCTGTACCTGGACGTGTTTCTCCAGCCCTCTATTTCTCGTCTGACCCCGCTCTCTACGTTCGTCCGAGCTTATATAGAGCTACCGCTCTTCTGGGAATAAAGGTAGAAACAGAACCGTTCTCCTGCAGATAAAGGTAGCACAAGTCGACGATGCCAGCGCCCTCTTTATTGTCACTTACACCACACTTCCCCGAACCGTTTATATAGACCTCGCTGAATAAATATGGCTATGGAAGAACAAACCATAATTCATAACTGACGTAATTGTTAAATATCAGCTTCCAACTCGCTCTGGTAAGCGAGAAATACAGGGGAATGCATTTCCGAAATCTGCCTTGCTCGCCGCTGACGACACGGGTCAAGGTCGTTCTTCCACATTCCAACGTAGCACACGCTCCTGATTCAAACTGTTCTCTACATAACCGGGTAACCGTTACACCATCAAAGTGCATTATTGTGTTTCCTAGATGGTAGTATTTGCTAATCCTATCAGATTTGTTGAGTTTTACTAAAACTTTCAAAGTCAAATGCTTTCATTGGAATGAGAATCACACAAAATAATTTTTTCCCTAATTTGGCTCCCGGGAAATATTGTACGTAATTCGCTGATGACACTAGTGCTGTTTATTCGGACTATAATCACGAACACCTATTCGAAAACATGTCCAATGAACCCGCCAAACTTCACGACTGGTTCTCGTGCAATTTACTATCCTTAAACATAAAAAAAACACAGTATATGATCATTAAACCAAACCGGTGCGCCACACACATCACATCTAAGCTTACCCTCGACGGCATTGAACTCGAATGCGTTACAACCTTTAAATTTCTAGGAATCCTGTTCAACGATAAACTAACCTGGCATTCACACATTGATTCCTTATGCTCAAAATTATCCAGAAATATTGGCATTATCAATAATATTAAGCATTGTATCAATCGGAAAACATTAATTATGTTATATTACTCTTTATTCTATTCCTATATCGCATACTGTAACATGGTCTGGGCCAATACATATCCAACACATCTTCAACCATTAGTTATCTTACAAAAGCGGCTTAGCATCATTTCTTCCAGTTCACGATACGCCCATACTGAAAATCTATTTCCAGAACTGAGCATCCTCCCGTTACCTAAAGTAAATGACTACCTAGTTCTTAATTTTGCACACAAAGTATTCTATCATTCGGTCTTCCTTCCATCCAGCGCACAAAATTACTTCACCAAACTATCAACTGTACATCATTACCCCACCAGGCAAGTGAACTTGAATCTGTATAGACCCTTTTACAAGTCACAACTTTCTTTCTACTCTACTAAAACAAAAGGACCACGCATTTGGAATTCTCTTCCATCCAATTTGAAATCCTGTCCCTCGAAATCAGTATTCAAATCTCGCTTAAAGTCGTTTTTGTTGGCACGCTAATTTAACTACCTGCCGCTCGTATCATAAAGTTTGCCTCTGCGTCAATTTGTGGTACTCCATCTTTATTCTCTTCATGACTTCATGATGTTGTATCTCAGTACGTTCTGTATATATGTATATACGAACTCGTGTATTAGCGTATATTCATCTCTCTAGCTCTTAAATAACTCCTGTATATAATCATCGACTGCTACTTTTGAGGCTATATATATATATCTATGTTTTATTCACCGCCTCCAAGCTCAAAAGACCCTATTTAGCATCTACATGTTATTATACTTCTTACTTATTCTTACCATTTATGCCGTTTTACATATGTATATATTCACGTACTCATTCGGGATAGATCAAGCCCTCTGGGGTTTTATTCCCGCCACATATGCGGCCATCAACTCTATACGATATCACTATTCTTATACTATACTGCTGTACATATATGGTGAATAAACTCAACTCAACTCAAAGCAGGGGCCTAAAATAGCAACTAACTTAACCACCGCTGTTGAATCGCTGTTCAACTCCTGAAACATATTAGTATATACTTCTTATAAAATGTATTTTAAACTAAATAGCCTGGGGGTTCTGTCTTTCGGTGGGGACATGGAGGGAGAAAAACTATGGCAGGTTATTTCTGTCAAGCACATTTGCAATCGCTGAAATATGTGACAAATCAGGGTAGGGGTATTGACCTGCCGGAACCCTTCATTTTGACCAGTGGATTGGGTAACATTGGTCGATGGCTATATACTTCACAAAACAGACGATACTATCCAATGTTCAGAGATGAAGCAGTCCCAGGAAGTCTCTGGATTGTGAGCTTGTCTAATTGGGTACTCTTCATCGTATTTTCGCCAACCGAAGCCACTGAATTTATCGGCTGCAAATCTGATCGTTTTCATGTGCTTCCACCCTTGCAGACACTTCGCTTGATTTTTTTTTCAGTGTAAGTAGAGAAAAACCCTTCCTTGACAGTCTTAGATCTAGTCTCAATTTGACAGGATAGGAGTCACAGAACGCAAATCCATTTCAAAAGTTAGGCGATGTTAATAAATTCGTGCTTCCATATCTTCCATTTTAAGTCATGGGGACGTGGCTGTCCAAGTCGTCAGACCCACTAGATATTATTCCAGTTGTGTTCCGCCAGGAAGTGTTTGTTCAACCGTACTTGTATAAACGGGCGTGACAAAAGGAAGAAGTTCCACCCGGAAGATTTGCAAGAGGTGACACATTCAACAGTTACGGTATCCCCCAAAAAGGCGCAACATCACCGCCTCGACTGACTCTGGTGACCAGGTGGCGAACTAGTGCTCGCCGCATCAGCTGTTCAGGCCTCCGACACATCAGCTTGAGTTGGAGCGGATGCCCTACCGGCCTCTTCAGAATGTCTTTACCATTTTGGTGCTTCACGGCCGTGTCTTCGTCCCCCTCCGCTGGAAAACCCACGAGGCATGATACCACTCTAACTGGGTGAGCGAACATAAAATGGAGAGGAAACGTGTTTACTTCCATCAAAATCTGGTGGAAATAGGCCGGATGAATGATCGAACACTCCTGGGCGTGATTGACTTTACGGTCCAATCATAGTTTCACACATACCATCACCTAGAAAGAAACAGACAATTCCAGCAATGGACACAAACAAGGAAGATAACTCTCATTGTCAACTACCTCGTGGAACACCAGTCCAATACAGAATAAAGAAGTTTGTCGTTAAAGGATAAATCATATTAATAACATATATCGATAGCAATATATTCAAGACGAATTATCATTTTGTCATTCCCTTCCCAATTAACTATTGCCGTACTGCATCGTAATCGTAATGTGTTAGCATTATAAACGTAGGCTTATGCCCCATTTCCCATGCTGTTCTCTTTTCATTGCAACATAATCTGTGTCAATAAGCAAACATAAAGTTTATGAGATACTAACTGACCGGATTGACAGAAAATCGGAATGGAAATTTGTCTATACCAGTCAAGACATTTGTGAGAACATGGACTGTTCTCGGCACCCAATGAGCGTTAAATGTCAGTTAGATTCCCTGCAATATCCGCTCTAGAATCCACATCTATAACCATCCTATGTACTTTGATTAGCTACGGGTAGATATACACTTGCTAATCTCTATCTCATTTTCCTGGATCTCAATGGGCGTGCAATGCCCTTTCCGATATTTAACTCAATTCTCCCCCGATAGGCAAGGTTGCATGTATCTTGACTGAGTTACATCGAGCCAACCAAACAAGTCCCCCGCCCCATTGGACGTCCGATGTCCGGTTTGATAACCCACATGCCCCTCATGTTAAGTTCCATGACATAACTAAAAGTTTGGCCGTTCTGTGACGACTTACGCATATGTACTCAGGGCGTAACATGAACACTGTGTGGTTGGTGTTCCCAGTCCGCGTTAACTAACATCTTGGATGTCATTTTTCCGGACTTCATAGCTACACTGGAGAAATTCTAGTGGCCTCCGTCTAAAACAATGGACGTAAGATGTCCTTTTGGATTTTTTTCTTTTGCGATACGCACATTGACTCCAATAATGGCAGGACGAGGTTTCCTAACATCGACCAAAACTTCGGATGTACGGTGGACACATGCAAAAAAACAAACAGACCAAGACACGGTTTGATAAATTACTTTGGCAATGGATTGGATCTGCCTAGTTTGCGTACATAAGTTTGATGCTCCAGATCGATGTCAAATGCCACATTGAATGATTTCCTATAGTACCATGTTGTCTTTGTTCGCTTTGATCTAGCTTCCTTGAAACAATTTTGTGCAAATTGACACACTTAATCAATATGTCATACTTTTAGATAAGCACCACAGAACATTTCGATCATTTAATAACTCATGTACAAAAGGTATATTGCATATACATCAGTTACATTTATTCTCTGATGATGACTTTTCGATACGTCTAATTACATATTACATCGATACGGATAATTACATGCCTATCCCATTGGCATATCTTATCTGCTCGTTCCACATGATAACCGCGTTTTTCCTCTGCTATGGTTCAGAGAATAGGACACGTGATAATATGGTAGGCCGTAGAGGACAAAAATCGTCATTTGGTGTAGACACATATTAATAGCCAATCACAGAGCTGTTTTACGTTTTACGTGTTTAGATACTGCATCAAATATTTCGATGCTACATCAAATTAATTTGTATCCCCATTCAAATCATTTCGTATCCTTATACACATTTTTTATATTTGGCATCCCAATATTTAAAAGTGTGGTTGGCCGCAGAGGACAAAGATGGCTATTTGGTGTAGACACATTCCAGTCAATCATATAACAGTCTTATGTATGTCATACATAATTCAATATAAATGTCATACATAATTCATTAAATATGTCATACATAATTCATTCAATCGCGACAACTGGAAATATGTATGTCATGCAGTAATCGCTTCCGCCACAAAATGTTATGTTGCCTGTAGAAATGGAGCAACCAATGACAACGTGCGTTACAGATTCCACGCGTGGCCACATGTCCCACGGCACCATTTTTCAACTCCTGAAACATGTCTACTAGGCGCGACAAACCTTTTCATAAAAGTTGATTCTATTGGCTGTAGTGATTATAGGAGCGGAAATGATTTATGGTGTCTATAATTCCGACTACTTCATTGGTTCATTACGATGCTACATCGAAATAAATTTAGGATGCCATACCTAAATAATATGTATACGGATACAAAATGATTCGATACAGTATCTAAATCATCTGCAATGCGTATACAAATTAATTTGTTGTAGGTGTAGTGAGAATAGGTTTTCTCACTGTCTTATCAGTTTAGATAAATAGACTGTTGACGAATAGTGTCAGATTATTGCAGGGAAGTGCTTTATTATAGAGTTATGTCCTCTGGTAGAGGGCGCTGATGGCGCTGATTGCCCTCTAGCCAATGAGAGTAACTCGCGGGCTTGGAAAATAAGCCAGAGAAGATACTGGACCTTGGACTGACAAGACGTGATAGACTGCTTCTCTCAGTGTTTTAACCGGCATGTAAGCCTGTCTCCTATACTGGCTGATGTCTATGTAACTGAAATTACTACAATTGGTGATCAGAAGTTAAAATATCAAGCGTAGAATTGTGATTTTTTTTCGACAATTTTTCGCTCGATAGTGAACTGGGCGCAGTGTCAGATCGGCGGCCATTTTGACGTTTTCGAAAAATTTGCGTGTGAAAATCAGATTACTGAGTCCTGACAAATTTGTTGACTGCCATTTATGATTGGGTCGACATAAACTGGAAGTTTGTTGCTTTATAGAAGGGGTTTTGTGGAATTTTGAACTTCCAACGAAATTCTGGGATAATTATTTCCTCGTCGGCATGGACACGTTTTTGGGGAGTTGAACAGCTGTTCAATGGCGGATTTTCCAATTGGAAGTGCGTAGACTTTCATTAGTTGTTAACTAATGATTATACGGCAATAGTTCTCAAGCTGTGTGCAGTATATGATATGGCTTGGCAATGATTGTTCCGTGAATTGAGCCAAAAACAATCTGTGTGTTGTGACGAAAATTGGACCCTTGATAGTCTTCTCTTTCGTCAGATTCAGATCGACTTTATTTGCCATATTTGTCTGGGTATAATTTATCGCGAGTGAAGCGGGGTTATTTTGAACTACCCAAGTTTACAATTTGGTTCGTGATCCTTTTGAAAATTTTGCGAGTTTACTGACACGTTGTTGTTGTTCATTTGGAACAACAACGACAGTAACTTGAAGGGTAACATTCGGGAATAAAAAGGAATAGGAATCAGGATTGTAACTGTTTAGGTTGGTTAGACGGCCAGCATAGCGGGCAGACTTGCCTGCTGGTTGCCTTCAATATTGCACCTTAGATTTAGCTAGAGTTTTGTGTGATTTGGTGAATTTTGTGGTATTTTTTTTTTCTGAGATAGTATTTGGTAGGGAAAATTAGGAGTAGAAGTTGGGATAAAGGTTTTGAAGGTGCAATATTTGAATGATTTATATGTTAATGTTTGTGTTGTCATGTATGTGTACCGGTACTGTTTGTGTGTCCATATGTGTATTTTTGTGTTTTGTTCATAGTCCTGTCCCATGATAATTATATTTTTTATGTGCTCAGTGGTTGGGTTGGTAATATTGGGGTTTTTGGAGAAGATTTGGAGCATGGGATGAAGTTTTAGTGACTAAACGCGGTCAGATTAGTCATTTCCTTTCGGTACGGTGATTGAGTTTGGGGTACAGGGTTATGTACTGCATGATCTTGTGATGTACGTGGATTCATCAGTCGTGCTGTTGACAACTTGTGATTATTCTTGCTGTGCCACTGGTATAGTTTTGCACGGTTGTCTTATCGGGACTTGTTCGTGGGAGTCCATAGCACTGTCAATTTCTGTTGACCATTTTCCACTGGTGTGGTCGACTTAAAATGCATAGCAATATTTAGTTTGACTTTGTATTATCGGTCAAACTAAGTTGACTTTTCCGGTGGTCAGTTTTTGTGAATTTGATTGGGACATTCACTGAAAATTTATGGCCTAAAGGCTAGAGTTCAATTTAGTAATTTTTGGAATTCGCCCAATTTCATCGTCAAGTTCACCTGGCTATTGCCTGGTAGCTATTGCGCGAGGGGTTGGCTGGTGCTTACGTTGAATGTGGGGGATTTTCTCTCATTTGATTGAAATTCTTGCTAGCCATGGCATAGAACATTTAAATTAATGTTTCAATAGATTTGCTAATATATTGGTAACTAGTTTTTCTTTTTTTGGACTTGGTCAAAATTTATCCTCACAGCTTGGCAACTAACTTCGTGGCTTTTCGTGAGGTGTTACATGTAGCTGAATGCTACCTGTGAGTTTACATAGTGAATACATAAACTGCTGGTGTTCATTCTGATTTGGTGAGTACACTGTACAAATTGAATTGACCTCATATTCTGTGGTGGTCAATATACACTCATATTCTGTGATAGTCTATATACACTGTAAACCTTGATGGTGTACTCAATGGTGACTTACACTGTAAAAAGGGTGAGTGGTCAGTGTTGCTGAAATACACTCAGTATTTTGGGAATAATACATTTTGAGTTTAAATAAACAGTCAATATTTTGGTGGTTGGGTGTTAACAAACTTGTACCATATTTAATCAGATTTTGATCTGGTGAATGTGGTTGATTGTTTGGTGTTCATTACAACACAAACTCTGATTGTAGTTTGAGATTTGAGTGTTGACATATCAACACTGCACTCAATTTGATTGTGGTCTGGTGGTGTTAAGTGGCACCATCTGATTTTGATGGAGAGTTTAGTGTTTATTCAAACACACATCCTTGGGTTTACTTTGGAAAACAAAAAATAAAATAAAATTTTCTTTTGAGTGTTGACATATCGGCGTTACATTCAATTACATAGTGGTCTGGTGGTGTCAAATGACACCATCTGATTTTAGTAGAGTGATTGGTGTTTATTAAAACACACACTCTTACATTTAGTTGAAACAAAAAAAATAAAAAAATAAAAACAATTGGTGTAGCATCAACATTGCACCCGATTAGAGTGTAATCGGGTATTGTTGGGCAACACCAGTTGATTTTGGGATTTGAAGGTCATTTATTAAATAGGCAACCATAATTTAGTGGGTGATTGCAAAATGCCAACTCGGTGAGTTTTGATCCTATTCATTTTGAGAAATAGACTTTGATAACTAGGTCACATTTGGTATTGATTGACACCATTTGATGATTGTTTAGTATTCAACACCCGTGCTATTGAGCCATTAAGCACTAACTGGGCTACTAGCGACATCGATTATTTTGTATTTTATTTGGCTTGGTTTGTTTCTAGTTTTTGGACTTCGCAGGGAAGTGGCAACAACGCGTTGACTGCGGTAACGCGTGATGCACTTGTTTTGAAGGGTCTTGTTCTTTTTCATTTTTCCTGATGGGTTTGAGTTGAATAAGCACACTAGAATGCGTTGACTGCGGTAACGCTTGTGCATTCAGCTCCTAAGTTATTCATTCTTTCATTTGTTTCGTTGATTTTCTGGAACGGAAACTCACTGAGTGTGAGTAGTTGACACAATTACTTAGTTCTGTTTTGTACAGAAAAATACCGGTAAATTTTGAGCTGCACATTTTATTTTTCCTGCAGCTTGGTTGGAATTTATTGTAGCCAGATTTGTGCCATTGGAGGCGAATCTGGTTGATAGTATTTTGGCAAATCAAGTAAGGCAGGTAAATTTATTTTATGGCAGCCATTTTGGAAGCGAGTATTGCGGTTTATTGAATATTTTCATTTACATTTTTGTGGAGTCTCGCAATTCACACCATGACAGAACTGGTACCAGTAGACATATCGACAGCACATATTGAACAAGTCCATGAGAATTCCTTGATGGAGAATTCTCTTATTAGTGGGGTAGATGGTTCCAGTTGTCCCGAGTATGTTTCAGAATTAATTGAAAAACATGTAGGGGAATTGCGAACTGAGATGGAACATCACATACAAAATTTGAGAGGGGAAAGGGAATCTGTTGTTCAGAGTCTCTTTCATACCTTGACAGAATGTGTTATCAAAATCGATCAGCTGGTATCTAACCAGGAGAAGTGGGAAACAGTGGGAGAAGAACTTGGAATGATAATGACAATGATGCGGGGCCAGGGGACTAGTCCAATGGTTAGAGGGGTGGGGGCTGATGCTAGTTCAGTGCAAGCTGGTAGCAGTGCGGTTAGGCTGACAACGGGTAATGATGAGCAGGAAAATTTGTCTGTGGTCAATGTTGTGCAAATGCCGGGGTTGGGGGGTGGGGAATGCAATGCTGGTGAGGGTGCTCAGCATGCACATTATATGGATACAGAAGTGGTGAATGCTTGTGAGGGGTCAGGGCATCATCAGAGGTTGGAGCACCTTTCTGTGCCCATCTCTGACGCTTTCGTCCCTTCACATTGTAAGGTTGGGGAGGGGCACAAAGGTAGCCATTCCTCTCCATACATTGATCATTCTGGCATTGCTCATGGTCAGGAGGACAAGGGAGATAATTTAATAGGGTCAAATGTTTCGCGACCTATCCGGCAACATAAAGCGAGTTTGAGATCGCGTAGACTTCTCCGTGGTCCTCCGACAGTACCTTGGCGTAGCCGTAGCCCTTTAACATCACGTGGCCGTAGCCTCTCGGCATCACCTTTTACACGTAGTACCAGCCGTCCACTTCCGAAAACATTAGTTTTTTCCGGCGATGCCAAAGGTTGGTCGCCGTTTAAGATTAAATTTGAATTAGAAGCTCAAGATCGGAAGTGGAGCAAGGCAAAATCTCTAAAGCGTTTGACTGAGTGCATGCATGGCAAGGCCATCGAGTATTACTCTTTCTTACCGAAAGCAGTTTGTAATTCTGTTGATGAGCTGTTTAAAGCCTTAGACAAACGGTATGGCGATCTCGAGACTCCTCAAGCAATCCGACATCGGTTGCAGGTGGAGGAGCGAGGGGCCAATGACACTTTGGCTGATTTTGGTTACAGGTGTGTTCATTTAGCTGTGAAGGGGTATCCGGGGGCTCCACGTGAGTTAGTCGAATCGATAGCTGTGGAGCAATTTTTCAAAGGTTGTCATGAACCACAGGCTGTAGTTTTGTTTGCTATGGAGAAAGACCCCAAAACTATTCAGGATGCGTTGACATGTGTGAACGCCTCACTGTATAATCACCAAGCTTTGAATGTAGCAGGGGTCCGTCTAGTTTCCACGGAACGTAAGTCTGTGGGAGGGGATATTTTACGGGAGGGTCGGGGTGAGTCTCCAT
>JAVTVY010002787.1:0-34774 GCA_036873755.1 Hanleya hanleyi | reverse complement strand
CAGGCCTCAATTTAAGAAGTGCTGATGGTAACCTCTCAACAGGTTACCATGAATTCTACACTGGTAACCTGTGGGAACCTATTGCATAATTATTAACCTAATGTCATATTATTAGTCAAAATTATGGGGACCTGAAAATAGGTTACCACTATTTTTCATATGGTAACCTCCAGGCAACCTGAAAACAGGTTACCAGCTTAAATTGAGGCCTGTCTACTGGTGTAACTGATGTTTTGATTGGTTAGTCCTCGATTTGAAAAGGGAACCTTCCAAACAGTACAGCCATGTACGTGGGGAGGCTAGTGAGTGACAAACCGCAGCTTCATTGTTTTATTCGCTAACTAACCTGAAATGACTGGTTGTCATAACAACATGCACCTTTTGCAAATCTAGAACAATTAATTAGAACACAGCGCTTTGATTTGCGTTCAGCGACAATGCTATACAGTCGACATATCATCGCCTGACAAACTGTCACCCCTACACAGCCAGTAATAGCAGCCATTGCATCACACACTATGGCAGTTCCGTATACGCATGGACTATATTCATGCGAAATACAAACAAAAATCAATAACATAAACTCGTTAGCAATGAAACTAGTGTGGGTTATTTAATGAATAGATTTTTGAAGATATTTTGTTACTGAATAATGAGGTTATTTACAGTGATAGATGAAGGTTGTATTGGCGGAGAATCTCCAAGCTGAGAATGTGTTAACGATATTTCAATTGCGGGCAGTGATTGTATCCAAGTCGATCGATAGTCGAACGTTCAGCTGACATGCACTATTCAGAGTTTCATTTCTTTTGAGTAGAAAAATATGCATTGCAAGTAAAACGGTCTGTCCCTCAGGATTGACCACCCCATGATATAGACATATGATAAATGCTTCTAGTCCTGTCTGGCAGACAATGACCGCTAGACTGTAACAGATTAGTTTGTCGCTACTTGTATTTGCATATGGGGATCCGGTCAATTCCAAGTCTCATTGTGGTCAGTTTATAACAGAGTCCATAGATCAATCAAAAATTTATTTTGTCACTTGGTTGATCAATGTGGGGTCATTTATCACTCATTCGTATCCCCATTAGGCCTATAATATATACGCCTTTTTGTTAATCAGGTCGTTAAATGAGGGCTCTCCAATTTCGAAGGTTAAAAAGTTGTTTTTCTTAAATAAGTTTAAAAAATACTAACAAATGTGCAATTTATTTTATTTTATTTTTTTGTCAATGGCACACAAATTCATATATTTTCAGATTTTTGTGCTCTATGGAAATGTTCCCCATCTACTTCAGGAGATAGAAAGCGATCTATTGTTTTCTCAATTTCCATTTCAACATGTTCAAACAAGTGCCTACAAATCATATCAATAGCAGAATGTGTTAACTTCAGCTACATTAATTATGAGCCATTCACAATAAAATACAAATTTACCTATTTTACCTCTAAAATTGGAGAGCCATCATGAATAAGGTCAGAGTCGGTAAACAGTCATGAAAATTACATCAGGGTTACTATTTGAATATAATAAAAAGTCTTACCAGTTAATCATATATGGTATTTTCATATATAGTGACCCATGATATGTCCAGGGACCATCTTTTGTTCATTTTCCAAATTGAGATTACTGAGAAAAGGCTCAACCTTTCAATTCGCGTATCCTAGTTATTAGAAGTTGACCATGCAGATAGCAGACTGTACAGCTACTTGTTTGACTAGATGAGACGGGTCTCTATTTCATATGTACTCAGGGCTCGAAATTGCCACAAGCCCGGCAGCCCGTGGCTGGTGAAATTAGAACTTGTCTGGTTGAATATAGTTCTAAAGCTAGCTAACCAGCCCGATTGGCTGGTTATAATTAAAGAATTTCACCTTTATATAATGAAATATACCAGCCCGATGCTCTGGTAAAGTTTTATGGTAAATTCATGCCCTGGTACTACTTACCAATAAACACAACAGCATGTGATTTGTAAATATATTTTTTTAAATTAAAAAAAAGGGGGGGGGGGGGAAATAGACATGAAGAAACTTGAAGTTTGTATGAGCCTCATGGTGTGAATACAATTTATATATTTTCACTCTTAGCCATTGTGATGTCATATATGGTAGTGACGTCATTCCCATTGTTGATGACGGATGACTGCATTGCTTCCAGCATGTGTATGTGAATGAACCAATCAAATCCTTCTCATCAGAGACAGGGGATCAGAATTCAGAGTTTTCATTGGTGAATTAAATGGAGAGTGTACAGTAGTTGTATCATTGTAAACATTCATAATTGAAAAAACACGAGAAAAGAAATAGAAAGGGTCCATGACCCTGAAGCTTGGAGATTGGGGGGGGGGGGGGTATTTGGGTTAATATCACACTAAAGTTTGTTTCACTCATATGGTGACAGTCAGTTTGGTTGTTGGAGGAAGCCGGAGTACCCGGAGAGAACCACCTCCCTTCGGCAAGTAACTGACAAACTTTCACACATGGACCGGCTGGGTTCGAACCCGTGCCGTTGGAGATTAGGCAGCCAAACATGTACATGTACTGTCCTTGGGCACGATGTGTTGATTATTGGAACAGAAAGCTGCTTAATAATTTAATCAACTCTAAACACTTAAAGGTCAACCCAAACGCTCTGAGGTCAAAAATATAAAAAAATAGTCCTTTCGATTCTGAAAATAATGATATTTTTGTCCCCCGCTACTTAGTAGGGGGGGGACTTAGAAACACCGGTGTCCGTAATTCCGTAATTCCGTGATTCCGTAATTCCGTAATTCCGTAATTCCGTAAGATTTTCTTGTCCGGACAATAACTCGTGAACGATTTAACCGATCAACTTCAAACTTGGGGTGTGCCTTGACATTGGCGAGAGGACGGTTGGGATTGTTTTTCAGCAATGTGCGTAATCCAATATGGCCGCCGTCAGCCATTTTGGATTATAAGCAGTACGATCTTAGATTTTCTTGTCCGGACAATAACTCGTGAACGATTTAACCGATCAACTTCAAACTTGGGGTGTGCCTTGACATTGGTGAGAGGACAGTTGGGATTGTTTTTCAGCAATGTGCGTAATCAAATATGGCCGCCGTCAGCCATTTTGGATTATAAGCAGTTCGATCTTAGATTTTCTTGTCCGGACAATAACTCGTGAACGATTTAACCTATCAACTTCAAACTTGGGGTGTGCCTTGACATTGGTGAGAGGACGGTTGGGATTGTTTTTCAGCAATGTGCGTAATCAAATATGGCCGCCGTCAGCCATTTTGGATTATAAGCAGTTCGATCTTAGATTTTCTTGTCCAGACAATAACTCGTGAACGATTTAACCGATCAACTTCAAACTTGGGGTGTGCCTTGCCATTGGTGAGAGGATGGTTGGGATTGTTTTCCAGCAATGTGCGTAATCAAATATGGCCGCCGTCAGCCATTTTGGATTATAAGCAGTTCGATCTTAGATTTTCTTGTCCGGACAATAACTCGTGAACGATTTAACCGATCAACTTCAAACTTGGGGTATGCCTTGACATTGGTGAGAGGACGGTTGGGATTGTTTTTCAGCAATGTGCATAATCTAATATGGCCGCCATCAGCCATATTGGATTATAAGCAATTGGATCTTAGATTTTCTTGTCCGGACAATAACTCATGAACGATTTAACCGATCAACTTCAAACTTTGTGTGTGCCTTGACATTGGTGAGGGGACGGTTGTGATTGTTTTTCAGCAATGTGCGTAATCTAATATGGCCGCCGTCAGCCATATTGGATTATAAGCAGTTGGATCTTGTCCGGACAACAACTCGAGAACGATTCAACTGATCTACTTCAAACTTGGGGAGTGCCTTGACATCGGTGAGAGGACGGTTTGGATTTTTTTTCAGCGATGTGCATAATCCAATATGGCCACCGTCAGCCATATTGGATTATAAGTAGTTGGATCTTCTTGTCCGGACAATAACTCGTGAACGATTTAATCGATCAACTTCAAATTTGGGGTGTGCCTTGACATTGGTGAGAGGACAGTTGGGATTGTTTTTCAGCAATGTGCGTAATCTAATATGGCCACCGTCAGCCATATTGGATTGTAAGCAGTTTGATCTTGTCCGGACAATAGCTGGAGTACGATTCAACTGATCTACTTCAAACTTGGGGAGTCCCTTGACCTTAGTGAGAGGACAGTCATGTATTATGTTTATGGATGTGCATAATCCAATATGGGTGCCATCTGCTGTATTACATTTATGTTAAGCTCATCAGCGATATCTCCATTTTCAAATCATACCGTTATCAATGATATGAGATATCATCGACCCCAAAAAATCGACCATAGAGGTCCATGGCCCCCGCAGCAGCAGCGCCAGTTATGGTGGATGTAATCCACCATAACTGGTGCTGCTAGCGGGGGACATGGACCTCTATGGTCGATTTTTTTCATAATTTTGTGCAGTCTGGTTGGCGAGATATTGCCGTTTGAAAGGTGAAAATCGCTCTCCTGTCAATTCCAGCTGTGACGTCACGGAGGGAAGCCGTCTTGTATTCTCTATGTTAAAGCCGTATACCACAGTCGTAAGTAGCTGCTGATTTCCTGAGATTTTCGGAGTATCGGGGCATCATTTGTTAAATATGCCACGACGTTGTGTAGTGGGAGGTTGTAGTTTTACTACAGATGACGGTGTTCGTATTCATTTGTGGCCTAAAGACGAGAAAATCGCTGCAAATTGGACGAAATTTATACGCAACACGAGAGTGTGGAAAGAGGGCCCGAGCCAGTACTCGTATAATTTGCTCGGCACATTTTAACAGAAATTAGACATCATTCGAGGACATCTACAGCGTAGCAGTTGAATTCGGGTACAAACCAAAACTAAAGAGAACAGCTATTCCAACTATCAAACCTAAGAACAATCAGAATGTGACGGCAAAGAAATCGGACAAGGAGAATCTATCACGGACATCGGCTGAATGAACCTAGCCTGCAAGTGAGGCCTCGGGCAGGGAGACGGCTGTACATGCCCTGCTCGCTCTCGCGTGGCATTTGTTGCTTGAGCACCTACAGGTTAGACTGGATGAGTCTCTATTTCATATATATTATTTAATGATAATAAAATGATCTTTCATAAATATATATACGTTTGATAAGTAAATAAATAAAAAACACCAATTGGAGTGAATGGCTGTAGATACAGAAGTGATAATAATACTTTCATAATCCCTTGACATTTGAGATTGTGGGAATATCATTCGATTTCAATTTAATTGAGGTAATTTGTCGAAAATTGAGCAAATGTGAATGCCGATCCACTCACCACGGCTTACTTTTCGCCATGAATGTCCAAAGTTTTTTTTATCAAACTACATAATTCTGAAATTGGTATTTCATGGGGATTATGGGAAAACAAACAAAATTGAAATCGGACGTATATCAGTAGAGTTATCAACAGTCTGCCGAATCCCGGAGTTTATCCCTTAGAAAAGGCTGCTTCGGTCACTAACAACAATAACAACACAGATGTGCTCGTTCTTTACATGACAGAATTCAACAAACGACCTCTCCGAATCCTGTCGTCGTCGAGTTCCACGTTGTCAGAGTGGTTGTCACTGTCAGAATCGGAGCCGTACGGCTCAAATTGATAGGGCTGAATTCCGCCGTTGGTCTGCAAACAACTGTTAATTTGCCCGTCATCATCCTCCTCTATGTCTATTTCATCTTCTTGGCGAAAAATATTTCCATTTAAGCAGCTGATATCGCTCGAATCGACATCTGAACCGGAGCTCTGACTGCACTCGCTTTCCATGTTATCCGCTGTTTTTTCTCAGGCAACTTCCCTGCGTGACGTCATCAACCCAGCTGTGAAAGTGTGAAAAAGCCCACTTTGCTCCCATATTACGTGTGTTTCTGATCAGATTAGAATTTTTTCAATATTTTTTTCATACAAAGTGAAGTATGAACTATGATTTTTAAGGATTTTTAGACCAAAAAAAATTCCGTTTGGGTTGACCTTTAATGGAAATTTGATATGTGTCAACACAGCAGAGACTTGAGCAATAGTGGGCCAGAGTTACCAGCTTTCAAAGGTGAGTTTCGGGATGTGAAAAGAAATGGGAACCAAATGTCGTGATATGACTTAAATAGTGTTGAAAGCAACGTTAAATCTTATTCACTCACTCACTCACTCACTCACTTTCAAAGGTGATTGTGGGCAAGACTGACAAACTGAGAAGTAGGAGGCTCAATTCATGTAAAATAACCATACCAGTGGAAACTTGTTTCACATAGGCAGCCTAATTGTGCTAGTAGACAGGCAATTTAGTCTCCTTCCTGCTACTGATGAGAGCCCTGAAGAAGCTATCGTTGTGCATCAAAATTATACATTTATTTGCAAATTCATGCCAAATTTATATCAAAATCTGGCCTCTGCGGACATATATTGAAGACCTGTGGGCTCTTGTTGGACATTTGCTGCTTAATATACATGTACATCAATATAAATCAAGAATCAAGAATCAATATAAAGCCAAAAAGATTTATAAGCTTATCAATAATAGCATATTGATCGAATTGCATTTCCTGTGATAGAACCAAAACACCAGCCATCAAACATAATGGTACCGTAATGCAATAGTAAATTGCCAGAGGTATTATCGGCATCATTCCAATTCCATTATCTAAATGATTCATTATTTTACGCGCAGAAGCGTTGCGTTAACGTTGCGTTTAGTTCATCTTAATTCGATCTGCTTGTGATGTCGGGATTGGTTTATTGTGTTGTTTTATCTGTGACATCTCGACTCGTTTTTACAACAACTCGCCGTAGGATAATGTTGATTGGTAATGTAGGATTCACAGAGTCAACATCAAATGTCTTGAGTGGTCGGGTTGTGTGAAAGTTTTCGCAGTTGGTTTGATTATCAGCCCTAAATGTGTTGATGGTGACTGCAAGCTTTCAAGGCAGAGGAACATCTTCTGGGTCTTGCTTTATTGCGTACGTACATTTCGGTCAGTTGGCATTTGAAGTGAGTCCGCTGTTGTATAAACAGTTTTTATAATCTAACGAGCTTCAAGACCGGTCCTGTCTGTTAATATTTGGACGAAATCAATAATCCTGAAACAGTGTTACTTCATGTTTTTGTGACTTTGTATATACATTGTACATGTGCTCGGTGGCTTCGTGGCTTCACGATCTCCCACCATTCATCTGGATTTTTAATAACTCATTTTCGACAGCTACGAGTTGTGAAGGATTCCCACTCTGCTTTTTATAGCACAGCTTGTGATATGGACCCGGGATTTCAGAAAATTACTAATTTCATTCACGAGTACAATCAAGAGAAATCGCTGTTAAGTTTTCGGCCGGGAGGATTATCTGGCTTCCCGACATACATATTCTGGAGATTACGGTGTTCGGTATCTCGCTTGAGGTATTGATTAACGCAGATCAATAGATTTGGAATAGGGTGCTGTAAATCGCACAAGTGCCGGTGATCAGGGCTCCTTGGAGATCTATCTACAAATTTTAAATCACCATGCTGCCATGGAAACGATTTGAAGATGTTTTGGGGGAGTGCTGAATTCGCCGATTAGTCTCGAAGAGTGGATGGAGTTATTGACCTGCCGGACAGACAAGAGAACGTGTAATTATGGACGAATTTGAACTGACTTCAGAGTCAATATATATTACCACATGTATACAGCTGGAAGTTGAAAATTGTGTTGGGCATGTTTACTGTCTCCGCAGTGATATCTGTGCTGTGAGATTATCGTCATATTTGTGTCTGATTCAATCGTGTGGACTTAGCTTCTCCAGGTTGCATGCATATTGATGTCCGCTTACAAGAGTTGAAATCCTGCCTATATTAAGATTGGCACCGCCCAAGTCAGAATCGCCAGTGATTTTCATCAAAAATCATCAGGAATTTTCATCAAAAGTAGGTCAGCTCAGAACTTGTTGGTAACAGTCTTCTAATGCGCCTTCATTCCAAAATTAAATAACGATCGCCGATTTAATTTTACAATTTTTTAACTAAAGGAAACAGATTGAATAATAAAGGTTCAGTAGATTTCAAGCTTTACGTTTGAAAATACATTTACATCTCTTTAATGGTTTTCAGTGCCGTTGTCCAGGATCAAAACAACTTTTTGAATCACATTATTTTCCCAACAATACAACAAATTTTTATATATTGTACTATAGTAGAAAGGTAGCATTTATGTAGTTTACGGTAATTCAACTCAAGACCAACACCTTCTCTGCACATAAAATAATAATGATTTTATGTCATTCTCCTGAGCATAACCGGTACTAAGACGAATAAATAGCGTCTCTACATCACGTTATTATCTAGATATATGAGACAACACATTTTGGGTATCGGCAATCTGATGAATGTACTATTCCGGTTTTCTTGTTTCACATTATATATTCTATGGCGGTTGATCAGTGATTTTCTTCATTGATAAACGTTAAACCACCTCAGCTTCGTTGTGTGAATCGGAATTGCATTGCTGTGACACACCAACACACTCCGTGGCAGTGATTCTGTATCCCCTAATCAAAATGGATCAAGATTTGAAATGACAAGAAAAATTTAGACACATTTTGTTTACACATGTAATTTTTTGTTTAAATTATATCCAAGTGTGATATATAGTCAATATTCAAGAGGTACAAAAAAAACTCAAGTTATCATATTTTCACATCATGATCAAAGTTACTTTATCTAGTTAAATTCTACCAAAAGAAGACCCTTTAAACATGCCGTCATGGCTTTGTTTCACCTTCAGTAAACTTTTATCATTGTCGCTCACACAGACTAATCTGAAGGATGATACCACAGCTTTCTTTCTTCTGCTGGGTTATTGCACCAGGCTGACTTAATTGGTTGATGTAGGATATTTCACCATCAGTGGGTAATTTGACCTGAATTTGAAGCCTGATGTGGTCAGTGATGAAATGTTTGGATGTGAAATAGGATACACGTGAAATAGGATACACGTTAAAGGCCACAGTTTACATATATCTATAACAATATACTGAATTGTGTGTATTGAGGCTGGCATAGCGGTGTAGATAAATGCACTAACAAATGATGGAAAATTAGCATTTCCTATTTCATAAAAACAATTACGGATGGCATATCCCACCACTGTGTTATATATACACTGAAACATACAGCCAAGGGTTCCCGATGGGCATGACAGTGTACTCGCTGAGCCATCAATAAATAATAAAAAAAATAATTCTAAATCAAATTTTAATCAGAATTCGGTCAACTCAGAACTTGCTGGTAACAATGCCCTAATGCACGTTCATGCCAAAAATCAAGGTTCTAATGTCAACGGTTCTCCTTATTTTGCCGACGAAAGGATTCGGATGGACTGACTCACTCACTCATTACCGGACAATTTGCGATCTGTAGCCTACTTCGTAGGAATAATTTTTTAATAATGTATAAATGGACACCCTGAATGTAATCTTATGACAAATCTGCAGTCCCACTCTGTACATGCATAAGCGCTGGATCACCAATGAAAATGTTACTATGCCATAAATTTTATTGTCATTTCTCTATTTTGAGCTCCCCATTGTAAAGTTTCCCTTAATGTCCAGTCAAAATAAACTTCCAGCTGAGCATGTAAACACTTCCCATCTGGAGGAGTCATGCATGACCACCTTACATCTTCAAAATTACCCTTTCAATATTACCCCAAGGAAGTTACACCACACAGCTGCCTGTACATGTATCTGCCATTTAAATGGGATACTGGCCTATTATGCTGCAGGGCCTTTTATCCTGGAATGTCTTGATGCCCAGACTGTATAAACACTGAAGCCAACTCTGGACTCCCCAGACTGTCTCAGTCCCAGCTGCAGGAGCATACTTGTACATGGATTTCTATAGTGGAAGTCAAGGGTGGCCCAGAGTGGATGTTGTTGGAAAAAGTTGGAAAAATCACTTTATCGGTTGAAACCTGGAAACATTTGCAACGTTTACAGATGGTTTTTCTTCCATGGATACATGTAAGTTTTCCAGTTTGTTTAATGCAAATACCCATGCATATTCCATTTAAATTCTGAAACTCAATGTTTAGATTGCAACTCTCTGTGGGAGCTGAGGTTGTGCTGGAGCATTTTGTTGGCTGGTTGTGTTTTCTGGAGCTAGTGGTTGATAGGTCCATGACATCAATACAGAATGTTGAGTATCTATAGGCCTATCAATCTCTGCACCCTTTCTGACATCGACAAAAAAAGAAAGCCTTTTTAGCTTCAAATTGTTCAGCAGATGGATTCTTTGAGAAAGTGACATGTGTATAATGGTCCTAAATATCTTGACAATCAACCACCAGCCCTCTGAAATATAATTTATGCTTCAGAGAAAGCAAATACAGGTGTTTCAATACTGGATAATACTTGTTCTGATTTCACAATTCACGCATTTAGCATCTCTGAATCTGTCAGTTTCAGTAGGAGAACAAAGGAGAGTATCTAAGAAGTGACCCATGACTTCAGCTGACCAGCCTCTGGTTCATGTATTTTCACTTTGCCCTATCTTTCAACCTAGGAGAATATTTTGAACTGGTGATAGCTGGCCTATTTTCATGTACTGGGGTACCGGTTAACATTTGCCAAATTATACATTATTCTGAGAAAAATGACAATTTCTCTGAATACTGGGAAAATATAGTACATACTGTATGTATAAAATTATGTCCATTATCACTGGTTCAAAATGGTCTCCCATGTCAACAGATGGGGCAAAGTGAAAATGTACGAACCAGTAACTGATCAGCTGAAGTTACAGCCTCTACTTGGTTCTCTCAATAATGTACAAATGACAGATTGCAAGTGTACATGCATATATTCTATGAAATTTCTGCCTAGGCCATCCTTAAAAATATGCCTGTTTCAGGTAACGGACCATTGCAAAAGATGGGTAGGTAGGTACTGGTAGGTAGGCAATTTAAAAAAAAAAAAATTCCGATAGGCACATTTGAAAGTGGAGTTCAATCACCTACGACACTACAAATCTCAATATGGGTATATGTTGGAAAGTTTTGTCCATTAACATGATAAAGGAAAAACAATACCACAAAGGCCAGGAGTCTGGATAATTGAATTTATTCCATTTAGGCGGCCTTGGAAAGTGAAATCACCAACTGTCAAGCCAGAGTCGCAACTAAACGATGTCGAGGAGTCCGCATTCAATCTAGAAACCGTTATGGTTTCTATTTCTGCCTCGACATCCTGCACGATTGACTGTAAGACCTCGAGAAGTGTCGATGTCGTCGACACGAGGGTTATATGATTGTTTTTTAAAAAATTCCACTTTGTATCACGGAAACAGAAAATGGCGACCGCGCCATTTTAGTTCCCGGAACGGCAAGGGAGACAACTACAGCTTTTTGTCACGGGCAATAACTAAAGCCCCGAGATTTGCCATGTGCTTCCGGTATCGCTGAATTCAGTTCTGTTAACGACCGGCGAACATTTTATTGTGAAAAAAAAAAGCATTTTAGAGCAGCGAGAACAATCATTTGTAGAAGGTAGACGACTTGAATTAGCTTGCAAATACAGACTAGGCTTGGATTTTATTTCTCTTCTCGTGAAAAAAAAACAATAATAAAACTGCCGACCCTCGATTTTCAGTTTTTGATGGGTCGGTCGGGTTACCGGAAACCCAGATAATTTTAAGGACGGCCTTATACACCTGCATCGATTGAGTACATGATTGCTTGTGTCATTGACTTTCATTGTCAGTTGAGAATAATGAAGACAAATTACTGTTAAATATAATATTCTAGACAACCGAGTAATAGTCCGATTTTATCCTGCAGAAAGCCAGATTCATCAGAAAACTTGTTCGTTAAATTCTCTCTCGAGAGCTAGATGACACTGTTCTATGATCAGCTGTGAAATCTATTTCGATTTACACCAGTCATTTTCAGTCCAGTCAACAGGGACACATTAATCGTCTATATTATTCCAAGGCCAGTAGCCTCAGGTGTACATGTATTTAGTGTCATAAAGTATAGATTAACAGACAACGTTTGATCAGATGAACTCTGGATTAGCCCTCAACACCATACAGTCACTGATCCACTAGACTAGTGTGTATATGGTAATAACATACTGGTACTCCATCATGGCACAACCACCTGCTTGTCTGCGAACTTATTGATAAGCTTGCTATTAAGACCTCCATCAGTACAGTGTTCAACTTCCAGTCTGTCCGGGCAGGTCGTAAGGAATAATCGGGAAGTTCCAGAATTTATCGAATCATTATTCGAGACGATACGATGGAAACAAATGTTTACGCCTTCAATCGAGAGGATTACGACTTTGATCAGGTCTGCTGCAGCAGAGTTTTAACACTAGTGAGTCATACGGGAAAATCAGATAATCGCTGATTGTTTTACCGCTTTATTGGTATTGATCCGGCGAATCTGAGCCAAGCGAGCTGTACCTGCTCTGAAACAGGTAGAAAAGTTTTTATATGTTCTGTTGAGAGGATTTCAATAGTGAGAATACAGTGTACAAAATGCAGCTTCCCTGCACTTAATATCTTCATACAACATTGTGAGCTCAGAGAGGCAAAACATGTGAATCCGTGACAGTTCAGGATATTTTTGACGGGAGCACGTACAACAATTCAAGGTTGGATTATAACTGTTGGGGGCTCTGCTTACCTGTGCTGCTCCTATACATGTATTTGGCGTATTCTGGAGTAGTCTCTGTCTGGAGTTACACAACTTGATGTTGTGTACCCAAGTTGTGTACCCCTTGTATCTTTACCCCGTTCATCAGGAGAACTGTTGGAATATTGTGGGTTTTGGATTATGGTATGGAGCCGTACACTTAAAAAGGTATGGGAAGATTGTACAGTAACATCTTGAACAATCTATACTACTCAGAGGCAGAGATCAATTCGATTTGAGCAGGGAACTCTCGTTGGAATTACAATGCTTGCATCGTTTTCTGAATGAAACATTTGTATGATACAAATTTATATGTTTAAACTCTTGGTGGACTCGATGTGCTAGTCAGCTGTGCATGTTGATGGACCTGCACGACATCAGAGGATCATTGGTCACAATTGAACTTATCAGGTCCCTGACGCGCTCGCGCTGTTCACTATTCGTGAGGTGGTACTTATAGTATTGGAGTATGCATGGGGCAGAAGGTGGGAGCGCCAGTGATCTGGTGGGGTATCCATTGCACCTGTTGTGTCGAAAGCTCCAGCGACGGGACAGTAACCAGACCACGGACAGCGAGGATTCCATCTGGGAATATTTAGAGGTGAGACCTAAATCTGTGATGCATGAATGTATGAGTAAATAGGTATTTCATTGGAATGAGCCATTTGCATTTTTTCGGGGCGAGCCAGGTGTAAATATGGGAGCCATGTGTAGGCTGCATTGGGGTGACCATGTGTACATTGGGGTGACCATGTGTACATTGGGGTGACCATGTGTACATTGGGGTGACCATGTGTACATTGGGGTGACCATGTGTACATTGGGGTGACCATGTGTACATTGGGGTGACCATATGTACATTGGGGTGACCATGTGTACATTGGAGTGACCATGTGTACATTGGGGTGACCATGTGTACATTGGAGTGACCATGTGTACATTGGGGTGACCATGTGTACATTGGGGTGACCATGTGTACATTGGAGTGACCATGTGTAAATTTAGATGCGCCAATTCCTTATACCATGTTAAATCTGTCACCAATCTGAAATAGGTCCAAAGTGATGGTTAACACTAAAGGGTCTACATGTCTACATTGTATTGAGCCATATATATATACATAGGCATGAGCCATGTGGAAGTATGTGAGCCATATTAGCGTCCTGTCTCTTTCTTGTGTGCTGTCCTCCGTGTTTTATTGGGTGGATGGAGGGTGTCTGGTTCCAATGTGCTTCAAAGATTTCTTTGAAGTAGCAGTATCACAACTGGGCTGGGTGGTGCTTAGTTGGTTCGTCGTGATACAGCTGAAATATTGTTGAAAATGACGTTAAATTCTATTCACTCACTCACTTTAGATGAGCCATGTGTACATTTGGATGAGCCATGAAAGTATTCAGATGTGCCATGTGTATATTTAGATGAGCCATGTGTACACTTGGATGAGCCATGTGTACATTTGGATGAGCCATGAAAGTATTCAGATGTGCCATGTGTATATTTAGATGAGCCATGTGTATATTTAGATGAGCCATGTGTATATTTAGATGAGCCATGTGTACATTTGGATGAGCCATGAAAGTATTCAGATGTGCCATGTGTATATTTAGATGAGCCATGTGTATATTTAGATGAGCCATGTGTACATTTGGATGAGCCATGAAAGTATTTAAATGAGCCATGCGTATATTTAGATGAGCCATGTGTATATTTAGATGAGCCATGTGTACATTTGGATGAGCCATGAAAGTATTCAGATGAGCCGTGTGTATATTTAGATGAGCCATGTGTTTCTGTAGATGAGCCATGTGTACATTTGGATGAGCCATGGAAGTATTCAGATGAGCCGTGTGTATATTTAGATGAGCCATGTGTATATGTAGATGAGCCATGTGTACATTTGGATGAGCCATGGAAATATTCAGATGAGCCGTGTGTATATTTAGATGAGCCATGTGTATATGTAGATGAGCCATGTGTATATTTAGATGAGCCATGTGTACATTTGGATGAGCCATGGAAGTATTCAGATGAGCCATGCGTATATTTAGATGAGCCATGTGTATATGTAGATGAGCCATGTGTACATTTGGATGAGCCATGGAAGTATTCAGATGAGTCATGCATATATTTAGATGAGCCATGTGTATATGTAGATGAGCCATGTGTACATTTGGATGAGCCATGGAAGTATTCAGATGAGCCATGTGTATATCTGGATGAGCCATGTGTACATGTAGATGAGCCATGTGTATATTTAGATGAGCCATGTGTATAGTTAGATGAGCCATGTGTATATTTGGATGACCCATGTGTATATCTAGATGAGCCATGTGTATATTTAGATGAGCCATGTGTATATTTAGATGAGCCATGCATATATTCAGATGAGCCATGTGTATATTTGGATGACCCATGTGTACATTCAGATGAGCCATGTGTAATCAGATGAGTCACATGTACATACAGATGAGCCATGCGTATATTTGGATGACCCATGTGTACATTCAGATGACCCATGTGTACATTCAGATGAGCCATGTGTAATCAGATGAGCCACATGTATATTCAGATGAGCCATGTGTATATTTGGATGACCCATGTGTACATTCAGATGACCCATGTGTACATTCAGATGAGCCACATGTATATTCAGATGAGCCATGCATATATTCAGATGAGCCATGTGTACATTTGGATGACCCATGTGTACATTCAGATGAGCCATGTGTAATCAGATGTGCCACATATATTCAATGTGTATGTTCAGATGTACCGTGTGTATATTCAGATGTACCATCTATTCAGATGAGACACACGTACATTTAGAAGAGCCATGAGGACATTTGAGTGTGTGGATGAACTATTTGTACATTTGGACCACTGATTGGTGACCAATGATTATGTTTCATCACCATCGTCGGACGATAGTGGAGAGAAATGCATGTGTAATATGAAACTTTGTGAGGATGCAAGTATTAATAGGGTTAATACACTCCTGGAAATTCCTGGAATTTGAATTCCATCCTGAAAAGGTTTTAAAAGTGCTTAAAAAGTTAGATTTAACTACTGGAAATTCACTTTTTTGGGGGGTCTAAATAAATTGGACAATACATGTATCTCTTTCTTTTCAAAACAGCATGTTAATAATTGTGTCAAAAATCTGCAATTTAGTGCTAGAAATATCCTGGAAAAATGCCTATATCAGCTTGAAAAACTATTGGAAACTCTCCTAATTTTAATCGAATGGAGGTGTATGAACCTTGTACAGGGTTCATATGGATCCTGGATTTCCTGGATTTCCTTGAATTCTGAGAAAATACATATAAATTCCAGGACCTGGAAATCCTTGAATTCTGAGAGTATTTGTAAAGAATCCTGGAAAAGTCCTTGAATTTCATTGTCCTCTCTCCCCCAAAAATATCTGCCATAATTAATTACTGGAATTTCTTTCTAACGAACTGAATTTATTCTTCGATCTAGTCCGATCTGTATTAAACGTGATAGTTGAAATACATATTCATTTCATTCTAATGTACACTGTTGAATTTGCTGAATGAAACATGGTAAAAGGTGTTAAAAAATATCCAGGAAAATTTAGTTAAAGGTCCTGGAAAAAGGTTGTATGGACCTGAAAAAGTCCTGGAATTTTGTCTTTCACAAAGGGTAGGAACTCTGTACATGTATAAGCCGGACATACCAGTGGATGCCAAGGTTCAGCAAAACAGTGACTTGCTTTGAAATAGTGTCATCAGAGTTGTCTCCCCTGTACCATCAAACTATTAAAGAAGCAAGCATCTCTCTCTTCAGACAATTTAAAATAAACGTCACTTTTACTATATTTTGACAAGAGGTAGTGTGAACCGTCAACAATCAGAATAATGGATAGATTTATGAGATCTCCAAGCTTATTTCTGCATAATCTGGGACTTCTGCATAAACCCAACTCTTAATATATATGGGATAAGGTAGGAATTCTAGATATAAAACACCTGTATTTTCATAGAAGAATCACATATTTGTTAAAAAGTTAAAATGTCATTTTCTGCAAAATGCCTAGATAATTTTCTGGAATAATGCCAAATCAGTAAATTTAATAAAATTTGGGAATTATCAGGCTTTTCTTCCAAGACAGAAGGATACCAACATGGTCTGCCATCATCATGAAGCAAAATTACCCTGATTTCGCCATGTTAGTTTGCCAGTGTTCCTTCGTTGCGGCCTCAGATTGCCTTAAAATTTTGGGGAAACATCACCCAATTCCAAACTTCTTTCGCAACTTTTTCATTTTTTCATTCAATCTTATTAATATAGGATATTAATATCATTATTTTGTTACATGCACATGCAGACGCATGGAAACGTGTGCAGTACCAGTACTGCAGATAAAAACTTGAATGTGTACATCTAGAAGCAAATTTTGAATTTGTCCTGTTGTTGCCATGGAACTTAGAAGTTCTTACTTCTTGAAAACTGAATAATTTATCCCTTGTAGAGAGGTTGTGATGACATAATGATCTGAAAAACAGGCCCATTAGTCATGACAAGCAGTGGAAGCTCCTTGAGAATGGGCGGGTGGTTGGGTAGGTTCAGGTTCCTGTTGCTTCAATGCATTTTGCTGAGAAGCAACAGGAACTTGATAATGTGATGTGATGTCTAGCACTGTATATCATTTGTCTTTATTGCACCATGTAAGCGTCCTGTCTGTGTCTTATGCGCTGTCCTCAATGTTTTATAGGATGGATGTAGGGTGTCTGGTTCCATGCTGCTTCAAAGATTTCTTCTTTAAAGTAGCAGGAACATAACTGGGCTGGATGGTGCTTAGTTTGTTCGTCGTGGGGGGTCTTAACTATTCCAGCTCTTTAGGTGAGGGTTCTAGACGGCCGAAGACGCTTTCTAGAATGAATGTTCTAAAATGGAGATTAGAAGGAAAAATTTACGCTTTGCACACTTTCACTCAGGACTTCTTCATGGGAATTATGTGACATGAATTAAGATTACAAACAGGTTAACTTCCAGACAATAACTTTTAAAAACCTCAACAGATCCTTTCCAAATTTGGTATGTGGAAGGTCTCACTTAGGATTGTTTTCCATGATGATCCGCATAAAAAGGTGGAGCCACCCGAGGGCAAAGTTTAAATTTTGGTTCTGGACAGTAACTTTTGAAAATTGTAACGGATTCTTTCCAAATTTAGTAAGTGGGTACCTTGCCTCAATATCTCGCTTGGGATTGTTTTTCATGCTGATCCATTTATTGAACAGTCATATGATAATTATGACAACCATTTGATAATTATGACCAGCCATATGATATTTCGCATCTGCCATATGATAATTTTCACCAGCCACATGCTAATTATGACCAACCATAGGGTAATTATGACTAGCCAGTGATAATTATGACCAGCCAAATGATAAATTTTATGGCCTCCTAAATGTGGAAGCTACATGTACATACATGTAAGGTCCTGTTTTTATCTCGCCTTACGAAGTAAAGGGGAGATATTGGGAGAGGGGGAGAGAGGATGTCGTCGTCGGTGTCGGTGTCCCCTGCCTGGAAATGAATGGGTTTTTGGTTTAGCAAGTTAAAAAAAAATCTAGAAAAATTAGAAAAAATATAGAAAAAATAAAAAAAATATGGGGGGTGGGTATGCCACTTGGGGGTACTACCCCTGAGGTGCTCTAATGTTAAAATCCCCATGAATGAGTTTTGCGTTTAGCTGAAGTGCACATGTACATCTGTACTTGGAAAGTTTCTTGCAGTTGTCAGCTTTCATTGGATGATTATGAAACTTGGTACACATGTTTCTTATGATTAGTGGATGTGCCTGTGCTATTTTTGAGAAGAAATATTAATTTTTCTCCAAATTATGACATGAATGAGTTTTCTGTTTAGGTCAATTGTACATGTAGAGGCACATATACATGTACATGGTAAGTTTGCTCCAGTTGTCAGCTGTCATTGGATGATTATGAAACTTGGTACACATGTTTCTTATAATAAGAGGATGTACCTGTGCTATTTTTGAGAAGAAATATTAATTTTTCTCAAAATTATGGCAAATGAATGAGTTTTCTGTTTAGGTAAATCGTACATGTAGGCCTCTATATGTATACATATACATGTACATGGTAAGTTTGCTCCAGTTGTCAGCTGTCATTGGATGATTATGAAACTTGGTACACATGTTTCTTATGATTAGAGGATGTACCTGTGCTATTTTTGAGAAGAAATATTAATTTTTCTCCAAATTATGACGAATGAGTTTTCTGTTTAGGTAAATTGTACATGTAGAGGCACATATACATGTACATGGTAAGTTTACTCCAGTTGTCAGCTGTCATTGGATGATTATGAAACTTGGTACACATATTTCTTATGATAAGAGGATGTACCTGTACTATTTTTGAGAAGAAATATTAATTTTTCTCAAAATTATGGCAAATGAATGAGTTTTCTGTTTAGGTAAATTGTACATGTAGGCTTCTACATGATAAGTTTGCTGCAGTTGTCAGCTCTCATTGGATGATTACGAAACTTCATACACATGTTTCTTATGATTGGAGTATGTACTTGTGCTATTTTTGAGATGAAATATTAATTTTTCTCCAAATTATGGGAAATGATTGAGTTTTGCATTTAGCTGAAGTGCACATCACTACCATCACTACCACCACTAACATCCTACCTTCACTACCATCCATATCACTACTACCATCCCTAACATCCTACCATCACTACCATTCCATATGGGCCCTCAGTGGCTGAGTGGTCTAAGGTGCTTCGCTGGTGACCGCTAGCCTCACACTGCTGCACCGGCACGGGTTCGAAGTCAGCCTGTCCATGTCCATGTGTGGAAGATTGTCAGTTACTTGCCAACGGGCGGTGGTTCTCTCCGGGCACTCCGGCTTCCTCCACCAACCAAACTGACTGTCACCATATGAGTGAAACAACCTTGAGCGTGACATTAAACCAAATCCCCCTCCCCTACCATCCATACCATCACTACCATACTGATCATCACTACCATCCCTACTATCATTACCATCCATATCATCCCTGCCATCACTGCCATCCCAACCATCACTACCAGTCATACCCTTCCAACCATCACTGCCATCACTACCATCAGATCCCTACTATCGCTATCATCCATACTATCACTACCATCCCTACTATCACTTACATCCTAACATCCATGTCATCCCTGCCATCACTACAATCCCAACCATCACTACCATCGGATCCCTACTATCATTACCATCTATACCATCCTACCATCACTGCTATCACTTACATCCTACCATCCATGTCATCCCTGCCATCACTACAATCCCATCACTACCATCCTACCATCACTACCATCCATACCATCACTACCATCCATACCATTCCTACCATCACTACCATCCATACCATCACTACCATCCATACCATCACTACCATTCATACCATCACATCCATACCATCACTACCATCCATACCATCACTACCATTCCTACCATCACTACCATCCATACCATCACTACCATCCATACCATTCCTACCATCACTACCATTCCTACCATCACTACCATCCTTACCATCACTACCATTCCTACCATCCATACCATCACTACCATCACCACCATCCATACTATAACTACCATTCCTACCATCACTACCATCCATACCATCACTACCATCCATACCATCACTACCATCCATACCATCACTACCATTCCTACCATCACTACCATCCATACCATCACTACCATCCATACCATTCCTACCATCACTACCATCCATATCATCACTACCATCCATACCATCACTACCATCCATATCATCACTACCATCCATACCATAACTACCATTCCTACCATCACTACCATCCATACCATCACTACCATCCATACCATCAATACCATCCATACCATCACTACCATCCATACCATCACTACCATCCATACCATGATGGTGATGGTAGTAATCCCACTTGGGACTGGACTATCCAGCAGTAATCCCACAGAGGACTATCCATCAGTAATAACATGGGACTGGTCCACCCAGCAGTAATCTCACACTGGAATGCCCTATGTACCAGTAATCCGACCGCACTGACCTATCCATCCTACATGGGATTAACTTTTGCCAGTAATCCCACATGGGACTGATGTTATTGTCTGTACCAGATAATCTATTCCAGACATTATTGTCTGTACCACATCACTTATTCCAGACCTTATTGTTTGCTCTACCTGTATGCTTTCAATACTGCTGCACCTTTGGCGGATGACCCCGCAAGGCGAGATGTTGGGGTTCTCAGAACGCTTGTTATATCATTTCATCAACTTTCCATTTTAATAAATTTAATCACCCCAGTATATCTGGCTGGGATAATGCACCTCTTGTGACATATTTATTAGATAGTTCAACATAGTATTTCAATGGTCAAATGTTTGCATTTAAATTTTGGACAAGACTTGCTGTCAAGTTACAGCTAACTTTCAGACCACAAGCTGATTTATAATGATTCATATTTGGAGTATTATGATTAACCCTTGTCCTGTCGGCCAGTTATACCCTGGTCAAAGTGTGAGTGCCAGACTGTCAAGTAGACTGGATGAGTCTCTATTTCATATGTACTATTTAATAATAATAAAATGATCTTTAATAAATATGTACGTTTGATCAATAAATAAATAGAATGCAAAAAAAAAAAAAAAAATGAAAAAATGATTTTTAAAATAGAGACTGGACGATTTCATGGGTTTCGTCGTGTAAAGATTCCATCAGGAGGCGTGGTTAGTCTGGACGATTGACATGTTTTTACCTTCGGTCGCAACATTTGTATCAATTTCATTCTAACGCCATACTGTGACGTCTCGGCAGTAACGTCATTCCCATTGTTGAAGTCATGGTAGTAACGTCATTCTCATTGTTGACGTCACATGAACGCATTGCTTCCAGCGTGCGTATATGAACGAACCAATCAAATCCTTTGAGTTGGGGGCGGGGTCAGAATACGGAGTTTTCATTGGTGACAAAAAATGCACAGTATATTGTGCATTTTTTCTTGCAAAGTTAGCTCCCTTGTGATGTTCCGTCCAGTCCCTGTTTCAAGCATTTCTTAATAGGCAGAGTTACTTCCTCTTGTTTCCCGTTTAAAATACATTATGAAACAGGGGCTGGATCCAGTCTAACTGTCAAGCAGAGTTGAACTGTTCAAAATGGGCTCAAAAGAGGCGACTGTCTGGTCGTTGAAATTTATAAATAAATTGAAATAATGGATGGTATTTGATGCACGATACATCAATTTGAAACACTGAACATACACTCAGAAAATATTTGGCATTTTACAGCTTTAGAAATATATAGGAATCATAATTCAGCAAAAATTGTGTACCGTAAAACTCGCGTTAGAATTCTATCACGTTCAGAGTACTACCGATGGACGGTCTGTTTTGCTTCATCTCCACTTAATAACTCGTCTAAATTCTTATAGATGTCACAGTATGTATTCCTGGTTACTCGTAGCATAACGATTATTGAATATTTATTGAATATTCCAAGTAAATCGGTAAAAATCCTTTTGTTTACGCGAAGTGTGGCTTCCCTCAGCGAAACCAAGCGCCATTCTGACTCCGTCGAAATCGGCCAGGGCGCATGCGTAACTCGTGAATATTTTATGCTAATGAGCAGTTGAAGCAGTTTGACCAATCAGGAAGTCGGCTTACGTCAGGTGATCAGCATTTTCCCGGGTTTATTGGAGTTGAATGGAAAGGACTCGAAACACATGACCATTTCACCCAATAAAATCGACGCATTTTTACTATGTGACTGACACGAGAAAGGTTGTAAAGAATGAAAGCAGAGTTGTTGCCCTTCAATTTGACATCTTTAACGTTGGGATTGCCTTCCGGGTTTTCGTTGGAGAAGCTTGTAAACAAGGTGCGTTTTTACGCGTTTCAACAAACTTTTCTGAATAAATGACGCTCTGTTTTACATTTGTAGACGATCTTCACATAAATAAGTGTCTTTTTTAATAATAAACACCGAACTCACGTGAAATAATTAATGAAATAATACGTTATACTAGTTGGAGTAAGCCGTGTCTGGTTTGATTTTTCCACACGTGGCTCCAAAATCTTTCGAAAAACGATCAAACGTCCGACAGTTTCTCGGAACGTATATATCCGGAGTCGACACTGGGAACTTGACAGTCGAGCAACGTGTATACACGGAGTTGACAGGACAAGGGTTAAAATGACTGACCTTTGTATGCCATGTTATTCTTCCTGTACATGTAGACCAAAATGAAATCACCAGTATGGCAACGTTTCGTTGAAATTTTTTATTTCTGTTCTTGGATCGAGTTGATTCACAGCCCTACAGAGCTTTATGTAATGTATCGATTTCACATGAATCACACCGATATGTTGCATAAACGTCCTAAAAAAATGTGGATTTTTCATCAGAGCTTCCAAGCTCCGAGATTATAAATCCATCAATCGATCGCATGCAAGCTGTTCAAAAAGGTTTCAGATCTTCAATCTTGTAATCTCTCCTCTCTTTTCACCACTTCGGTGAGCGAAATAAGCAATCATGAATCATCTAGAAGGAGCTCAGATTTAGATCCTTGGTCAAGTAGTAATATATGTGCACCCACGTCTTGTGAAAATAATCCTGTGAGTGCTGTAAAGAAATGGCGGATAAGAAATTACGGTACCGTTGTGTGGGATCTTGGAATAAACCTTTCAAATCTTCACCCATATTTACCAGGCTGGCTCTGTTTGACATTTTCTTGTTTATGGATATTTGGCTCTTGCCTGCTGCAAAATATAGCCGCTGTTAGTTGATTGTTCGTTTCTCATGACCCTCTCGCATCTAAATTTGAAGGGCAAATAATTGAAATTTGTGGGGTTTTTTGAGATTTTTTAGGTGCAAAATATCTCCCTTTTCTTCATATTTACATGCATTTGGTTTGCAGGATCCACAATTAATAATTATAGCACTCAGCATCTCTATTTTCACAAGCAAGATCACGAGAAACAAACAAACAATTAACAGCAGCCTATACATCCACAGGAGTGACATTTTACCAGGGCTGACAGAACTTTATACAGGTCCAAATATAGACTGGTAAAAGGTCCATGTAGGCCTATTCTACATGTGGACTAAAATGACATAACCACTACTTGAGAGATTGCCTCTGTGCACTTGGATATTGAGGTGACTTTTCAGCAAATCTGCATCATTCACTGACTATGATCCGTATTCTACTGCATTCGGGCCCCGTGGGGCTTCCGGGGATTGACCTGGGGTGTCATTGTGCACACCCCAGGTCATGGTAAGAATAGGCCTCAGCCCCTCGGAGAGCTTGTTGTAAGAGGTGACTAACTGGGGCATCCGTGGGGTTTCCGGGTGAACAGGAATAGGAACTAAACGTTGTGATATGACTGAAATAGTGTTGAAAGTGACATTAAATCATATTCACTCACTAACTCCAGTGAGATGGCTAAGGGGAGCAAATCTTGTAACTGCTAGAACACCAGCGCCCTCTAAGTCATTGAATCACAATATCAAGATATGACTAATTCATCAATGGAAGTAGTGTAATTCAATGAGATAGAGAGCACTGATGTTCCATCAGTTTCAAGATTTGCTTCCCCTTAAAATCATTAGCCGGATAACCCCATTTAGCGAGGCTGTATATATATATATTCTTTGTGAAAACTCTGTTTGTTCACACTCCATATATCATATGGTGTCCCATTTGTCTTTGTCTCTGGCAAATTTATGCGTTGCACTCAGAGATGAACTATATTACCATGAAAGTACACAATAAAAAATAAAATCAGCTGTTCGTGATGAATATACCACAGATATTTCGTCTCGTGGGGTGAGAAATTGGTATTTTCTCAGCGCACCCGATGAAATATATATGGTATTAATCAAGAAATAGTTGATAAGCTCTATGTTTGAACTGATAGCACACATTACTTTCAGAAAACTTTGAGTCTCAGAGTCCCATTTTTTGTCCTCCGCCACGAAGTGGTGGGAGGACTTGGAAATGCTAGCCGTCCGTCCTTCCATCTGTCCTTCCGTCCGTCCCACATCTTGTGAACGCGATATCTTGAGAACAATTCGACCAATCGACTTCAAACTTGAGAAGGTGCTTCACATCAGTTAGACAGCAATTGGTATTGATTTTCACTGAGGTACGTAATCCAAGATGGCCACCATCGACCATATTGGATTCTGTCCGTCCCACATCTTGTGAACGCGTTATCTCAAGAACAATTCGACCAATCGACTTCAAACTTGAGAAGGTGCTTCACATCAGTTAGACGGCCATTGGTATTGATTTTCACTGAAGTACGTAATCCAAGATGGCCGCCATCGACCATATTGGATTCTGTTCGTCCCACATCTTGTGAACGCGATATCTCAAGAACAATTCCACCAATCAACTTCAAGCTTGGGAAGGTTCTTCACATCAGTCAGACGGCCATTGGTATTGATTTTCACTGAGGTACGTAATCCAAGATGGCTGCCATTGACCATATTGGATTCCATCACATCAGTCAGACGGCCATTGGTATTGATTTTCACTGAGGTACGTAATCCAAGATGGCTGCCATTGACCATATTGGATTCCATCCGTCCCAGATCTTGTGAACGCGATATCTCGAGAACAATTCAACCAATCGACTTCAAACTTAGGAAGGTTCTTCACATCAGTTAGACGGCCATTGGTATTGATTTTCGCTGAGGTACGTAATCCAGGATAGCTGCCATTGACCATATTGGATTCTGTCCATCCCACATCTTGTGAACGCGATATCTCGACAACAGTTTGACCAATCCACTTCAAACTTGAGAATGTGCTTCGCATCAGTTAAACGACCATTGGTTTTGATTTTCACTGAGATACGTAATCCAAGATGGTTGCCATGGACCATATTGGATTCACTCCGTTCCACATCTTGTTAACACGATATCTCAAAAACAAATCAACCAATCGACTTCAAACTTGGGAAGGTTTTTCACATCAGTTAGACGACCATTGGTATTGGTTTTCACTGAGGTACATAATCCAAGATGGCTGCCATTGACCATATTGGATTCTGTCCATCCCACACCTTGTGAACGCGATATCTCGAGAACAGTTCGACCAATCGACTTCAAACTTGAAAATGTGCTTCACATCAATTAGATGGCCATTGGTATTGATTTTCACTGAGGTACATAATCCAAGATGGCTGCCATTGACGATATTGGATTTGACCAATCAACTTCAAACTCGAGACGGTGCTTCACATCAGTTAGACAGCGATTGGTGTTGATTTTCATTGAGGTAGTATGTAATCCAAGATGGCTGCCATTGACCATCTTGGATTTCACTCACCCATATTGTACCCATCTGTGTTGTGAACGCGATATCTTGATCTATTCCACTCATCGATTTATAAACCTCACCATCCACAAATCCATATACAACTACAGACTAACATTCCAGTGTTACGCTACCCATTACTGCTTCCCAAACCTCCTCAAATTGTCTCAACAATTCCAGATGAACGTCTCTTTCCACATACACATATCAACTTTCCAAGTTATATTTCAGGAGATATTGGAAGCGTATATGCTGTATGCTCTCAAACAGGCTACTTGGCGGAGGACCTGCTAGCTACTCAGCTTGTTAAAAAAAAATTTCCATGGTGAAGATGGAAATGACACACCCTGTTTTTGATGACACTTGGGAAAATTTAGATTGAGAAATCTGTCTGAAAGCCTGATTACAGCATCTGCACAAGTCCAGGTAATCCCTAATTCGAGGATTTACCTGGACCTTTTTGGTGATTCGGATGAGTTCTCGAGTCATTGTGTCTATTACACAATCTCGTACATTTCATCCCCAGCTGTTGTTTTGAATTAGTGCATCGATATCTGAAGCCTGCAGTTTTCACTTTGTCACCCTATGTCGAATTCAGCATAACTTCAACGGTAGTCAGACCGGCGATGAAATTCAAACCAGTCAAAACTCAAACCTTGCTGCGGATTGGCCTGGTGAGCTGCATCAGCACGCTTACTGATTGGTTCGGTTTAGTGGAAACCACTCTAGCTATTTATATCCAGAACTGCTATCGGTAACTAACCAAGCCAGTGAATCGATCTTACCCTATCGATTGATATACTGGCTTGCGAGGATGGATTACAGAGCATCACAGCATTTGGTTGAACTGTGATGTGAGTGAGGGTGGGGATCAGGGTGTCCACGTAAACATACGTAGTTTGATCTACCCCATACATGTAAATACTAGCATTCCACATGAAGGATAAATGATGTTGAATGATAAATCAATAAGACAGAATGTCTGGGCGATTTCTGGTTAATACCCATTGTATATGATTTCAGTGTCCTCTGTTGCCAAGAGAAACCAATGTACCAACCAGTGTATTGGAGCGATCGATAATGTGTTTTGCAAAACAAATGGCACACCTCTATTATCACGTCTAAGCCACAATAATGTGATCAGTCATATCACAACGCTTGTCGACTGGACAAAACTAGAACTCATAAGCTTAATGGATGATCTTAGCGGAGTTGTCGGTTCAAAGCGTTTTTGTTCCAAGAATAGAAATGAGGTCGTCTCGTCTCCAGTTCAATATAACTAAGGTTCATTGGAATGCAAATTTTGTCATGTTTAGACTTTTACATTATTGTACATGTGTACTAAAATCTAAATGACCAGAAAAATATTTTAAAAAAACACTAATCCCTCATATAATTCAACCCCCTTATCAAAATTCAATCAACCCCAATTTGGGGGACAACTCCAATCAATGGATCTAATAAATTTGATCATACTCTAAAATCTTGAAATATCAAAGAAATAATGGATTATATACATGATTTTGAACCTATTTAATTGTCAACTTTTTATTCTACTATTTCTGATTACCTCCATATTCTATGAATATTTAATGATATTAGATGGAAAATTTCACTTCCAGCCTGGGATTGAATTATTAGAGAAATTACGGTATGGCAAATATACATCAAATTATCCTACTTTTTATAGGAAGAACCCTTATGGTTACATTTATGATATTAACTATATAGCAAAATTAAGGGTGAAAAATCACAGGTTTAAAGTATTCCCCTTTAGTTTGGCTGGCGTAGGCCAAATGTATGAACCAGGAAATTTTGTGAGGAGCCCCACAGCGGCTTATGAATCGGTCCACTCAGTCGATCCATTATTACAAATTTATATGTAGAAAAGTTCATCGCAGAATCTGTCATTTTGCAAGCAAAATTTTATTTGGATGAAAAAGTGGAAGATGTTACCCAGGCCAAGAGACTAACAGCAGTGGTATTATACATGTACATCGGGCCATCTGAAAATAAATGAAAAATACTCAGCTCGTCATAAAGCCCAGTGTGGACAGCGAACATCTTTCGTTTTCGGAACAAAAAACATTTTTTTGTGTTTTTGTTGCTGTTCCCCACACACAACAATTGCTTAATCTCGAAACGACCGCCAGTGCCACAAGTAGACACAGCCTCGAGTTCAAGCCTTTGTCACGTGGGGGGCAGCTCGCCAGTTGATTGGTTAATAGTTGGAAAATGTTCCCTGAAATGTTTGCAGTCACCGCACACAGATGATGAAAACTCGTTCCTGGGCAAAACATGTTCGCCATATCAAACAATTTTGAACTCTTGAACACTTGGTCCGAACAAATGTTTTCTGACTTTGGACCCTGCACACAGCAGACAAAAACATTTCAGGACACTGTTTTTGTTCTAATACAACAAAATGTACACAGTATATGTGTGCTATCCATATACTTAATGTGTTTGGGATTTATTGATTCTAGCTTGCCCGCAGCGCTGTAATCTTAGTTATTAGCCAAATCTAACATAGACAGTTTAGCACTCACTTGACAGCTCTTGTAATTAAAATTTCCATATGTATTGGTCTAGTGTGGCTAATGGGGCATTGCCTGTTTTCAAGTCTTGTCACGCAACCAATTTGTATGATACCTTTTTTCTGTAAGTGATTGAAAGCTGAAGTTAGATCACCCTTGAGACATGTATGCGAATCCATCAGTCCTGCACAATCAACTCTGAGATATTGCAGTTCAAGACAAGAAAGTTTATCGTATTCAAACAAGACAAAGAAAACAGTTAATTGCACACAAAGAAGTTAATTATGTATAAAGTAATTGTGTATGACCACAAATTATTTGCACAAAAAGTTTTCTAGTAGAATAGAACTTAATAGGAAGAGAAGTAAAAAATAAAAAATAAAAGTGCGAGATCCGATGGCGATTCTACAGATGAGCTCAAACAGGAATCCAAAAATCTGAAAAACCATGTTGAAATTCCTAAATATTTTGATAACTGGCCCATTAAATCCACACTATATACTTTATTTCACAATTTTTCCCAACCAATTCAGATCTCCGGTTGACATAATTTTTCAGACATGTTGAAGTCAATCTGGCCTAGTATAGCCCATATGCACATTTGTCCAATCACATCACCTCTATCTGGATGCGATGGAACAGGCAACTAATCAGTGATGCTCATATGCACATTCATCACCTCTATCTGGATGGAATGGAACAGGCTCATTCATTTTATCTGATCATGCATGTTCTCACGTGCAAACAGGAACATCCGATTTTAAAGAAGTGTATGGATTTTTATCCAATCTTAGAGTCTTTATATCTATAATCATCGGCTGAAATCATGCAAAATCTCGAATGTAAGTTTTAATGATACCTGTACCTGATTGAGTAACAACAACAACAATGTAGAACAGGCGATAAACACGAGGAAACAGGGCTCAAAAATGCCATTTTCTTCTTGTTTTCGGTTGTTTGCAATAAAACTAGTTTTTGTGGAAAGATTACCGATTTTGGAAGTAAACTCAAGACAAATAAAATCGAAGTGTTGTGTGATCCACTGACGCCGTTCACTTTGCGATGAGGCACATACAGCGGGATATTTCCCGTCATGAAAAACAATATGATATTTGAAACAGGTCCATGAGTTAGATAGTTTTAGAGAGATCCCGCTCTCTAAAATGGAGGTAAAAAAGGTCGTTATTGCTGAATAACTTTTGATTCCTTCTCAACCAATGCTCAAAAACTTCATACAACCAATGTTGTTTCAATAGTGTGAAAAATATTTGGCCTATTATTATGCAGATTAGATGACAATTTATTTATTTCCTACCATTTGATGGGGATATACATGTATATTTCTGTGTGAACCTCAAGAGGATTTTGCTGAATTCATTAAATGTAAACTAATTTATTGAGCAAAAATGACCATTTTAACCTCCATTTTAGAGAGTGGGACCACCCTAATCTGTTAGAGGTCGGCGTCATGCTCAAGCTCTGGGGCAATGGGAGCAAACTCTGTGCTCCGTCTTATTAATGATGTAAAGAGTTAAGAAATTTAATGAATATAATTAGAGGAAAGCTGATATGTCATGATAATTATGTGTGTTCATCTTGAAAAGTCAATTATTAATGTTTTTTTTGTTAAGAATTTCAGTGGTGTACATGTAGGAAAAACCTTCTGGCTGTGCTTGAGTTTAACTGTGTTTAAGCTCCAATGAGCATGACCTGAGAATGCCCTGTCACCACCAAGTACCGTTTCTACAGCCTGAACTGTCAGGGGTATAATAAAGGGAGTGCACTATAGTGTCAGGAACAGGAATTATATTGAACATGACCGACAGTCTGTATTTCTAAAATGTTCCTAAAGTAAATTATATACAGTTTTCTTCTTCTATCCATCTGGGTCATGGGTATGTATTTGAGGACTGTCCAATTTGTCCATTTATGGAACTCAGGTGGTTAAATCTCAAGTATTTTCATATAAATGACATCAGGAGCAGAACTTTCAATTTGTAATGTTCAATATCGGTAAACATGTACTTTGATGGATGGCTGTATTGGCAGGCTTTTAGGCTACTTCACCAACATTCAATTTGTTTGGTCTTGACATGCTTGAAGTAAAGATTTATGGTAATGTAGTGCAAAGTGACTCTGCATGAGTTCTGACATGACATACATCCCAACATAGACCAGAGGTTTTAAAACACCTCTCCAGGGCATGTACAGTTGTTGCATGGGATTGTTGAAATTCAAACATGTGGAGAATAATTAGGCGCTTTTAACGATCACTGTATCCTCATTCTTTATCTTTACAAAAACACCTCTCCCCCCTCCCCCCCCCATTTCACCGTCCCTCACAGAAGTTATAAAAAGTTAGCTAGCCAAGTTATGAACTATATACAGCAGTAATTCTGAGACCCATTCATTACCTATTTGACCACAAAATGTTTGTGGAAGCAATTGCCACAAAAAAAGTTGACCACAGAGAAGAAAAAATGATCTTTTAATACTGACATGGTAAGGTTGTCCTCAGAAGATTACATTGGCCATAAAGGTTACGGTAGTCTTTATAATGATTCAAACACTTTTAGACCAGCTATTTACTCAGTTAAATCTAAAAATTAGACGGACAGACCAACAGTTCGGAACAATCAGAGCTGAATATTGATAGACTTTCTGGAATTGGCTTCTAAAAAAAGTGACGCAGAATGGGCTACATTATAGTGAAATAGGCCGTGATGTGGGACTGTCGAAGCCCAAGGAAGCTGTGGGGCTATTATATGATCTAAATACAGCCTGATAACTTAATATTTGGCAACAGTATTTTCATTAGTATTGGTTTCAGCCTGTTCAGAGGGGGAATTTGCATGCTTTCTATTTTTTTGGGGCGCCCACACCCTTTACAAAGGAGTCAAAATGGTCTGGATCAGGCCTTGAGTGTGTTTTAATATGTGCGAATTATTGGAGAAATTACTGTTCATCAACATTCCATCTGATCAGCAGAGTATCTTATAACTTATAAGGCTGTATAATGTCAATTTGCACTGTAAACTAAAATGAGTGCAACTCTTCAAAAACGAGGAAGTAATACCCCCTTAATGGACCTTAATTTCTGGGCTTTCCAGAAAAAAATATACATAATCGAGGGGAAAATCTGGGATGCAATTATATAATCAGATATGTAATACATGTATCTGGGTTTTAATCGCATGCTTATATAAGTTTAATGAATGCACCACATGCACTTGAAGGCCAATCTAATTAAAATTTAATCCTATCTGATCCCCCATTTGGATTTGTCGCTTGAAGGATCTAACAGGCTTGCAGTAACTGGAGTGTCAACCAATCCTGAGTACTCTTCATTACATAGTGATTCGAAGGAACATTAATGGTAGAGAATTTTTGGTTGGCTCAGCTGAAACAGGCGCCATGCTAGTGGGGTGTCCCGACATTGAGGCACCATAATATGGGGTAGATAAATGGACTGATCTTTGATGTAAACATTGGGGTAAACGGAGACAGTGACCCTATCTCCCCTCCCCGATTGCAAGTGGATTAGTCCAGATGCGACCATGACGTCATAATGCTATTAAATATTCATGACATGGGCGCTCAGAACACCAAATTCAATTGAAATATGTAAGATATAGCGACGTACGATTGGGGAGCATTGGTAGGATATTAATTTATTAAGATTGAATTATGTAAGTTTGTCCCTTGACTGTTTCACATATAAAATTTTAAAAAAAGGTCAATAATGTAGCAGCTTTTATGTGAACATATTTGGGAAAAATGAGAAAGTCCACTGCTCAAGTTTCATATTTCTTGAGTAAAAAAATTTTATTGATGAAAAAAATGACTTTGACCCCAACCTGATAATAAATCTGATCACATGTCATGTCCTAGATCTAATTATCAAATCATGAAAGGTGATGAATGACAAAGTGTCAAGTCATTCAGATAAAAATGTAACCTATTGTATTAGACCTTATGCTATCTGTCAAACTTGAAGAATAATGTTACCATTGAACGATTGAAATATATGTCTTATATATATTGCTAACTATTTGGGTAGCACTTGCTTGCATGATTTATGCCTCCTCTAAGCTGACACTTTCTTAGAAATTCAAGTTGGGATAATAGAAATCATACTTCAAAATTCGAAAACGTGATATAAATATATTCATGCACGTAAAAAAAATCCTCACTTTTATTGATCCGTGTCCAATTCTTTTCATTCAAATATGGGACAGTGTACAAATATATGTAAAACTGTACACATGACCTACTTGTATATTTGTGCACTGTATCCTGTTGTATTGACCGTGCTATTATGTTGTGGCAATAATTCTAACAAAACATTGTTATTTTAATCCAATCAAGAGCACTTCCTGCAGCAATCTAATAGTCGCGTCATTCAAGTGACCACTAAGTCCGGATCTGTTCTCGGAGGGCATTAAGTTGCCCCATGACACTCCTGTTGTTTGCTTGGATACATGTATGCGTTAAAATTAGCTCAGGGGACTTTTGTATTCTAACTATAATAACATCCAAATGAACAACCGCCCACTTGATTCGTGAGGGAGCTAATTGAACCTAAGTCCACTGTGGGACTAAATTTACTTCGAAGCTAAAAATACGGTCGACAGATATCCATCGACCAACCATTCAATTTGAAGCTGGATTTAGTTGTCAAGTCCATTTACAGTACTATTGATTTTGTCTGAGGGATTTATCACTGCAGCGATTTCGTCTCTTGCTGTGATCGCATGCTGTATGCGGGCCTACTGACTTTCCTAGTTTGCCTGCATTCTGGCATACATGTAGTATGCATAGCGTGACATATGTCAAGAACGCGATGTAGAAAGTTTGCTTGTCCTTACTATAAACCTTTTAAATAGACACTGACGGGGTGAATCAAAAATACCCTTTCAGTTCTCGCTCGTTTCATAGATGGAGACACACCTCTCTACAAGTATTAACCGGGAAGTCGATCACCTGTGATGGCGCAAAGTTTTTCTGGCAACGGGCCACTGATTCACAGTAAAATGCTGGAAGGTACAATGTGACGTTATGGAAATTGGATGCGGTTGAGAACGCAGCCATGAGCTCCTCGAGAAAACTTATTGTCCCCCTCTGGCTGAGGACGAATTGAACGTCTTTAAGATGTACTGTCTATGTTACAGGATTCCTTTTTAAGTTGACTGAATTTTGGCCTAGTTTCGGTTAAAGTGATTCAGACAGTAGTCGGGCGGTTATCTTTCATTAGCCTTTAGCTGTGTACTGGCTGTGAACCATGAACTTCAAGGTGTGCTTTGTGTGTGTATGTAGAGTACATGACCGTTAGAGGTGTCCTCGTCTGTTCATCTCTCCATTTGTCCTCTAAGTGCTGAGCTGAATTACTGACAGTCGACTTTCTATCCCTACTTCGCTCCTGGATAGAGCGGAACTAAATACTAGACCACGCAACAGCTGGTTTGTGACTATTGGCTGTTACGAGAAGCTGACGGATCTATTGGAAATATACTACCAGGCTTAAATACTTACTGACAGTAATATATATATCAGCTGATGTGACTGAAGAGATTGACTTTCCAGTTGTCAAACCAATTTAGCTCGGTTACAGTTTACATTCGTCAAGGACAGCTGTCTTCATCAGGAATTATCAATAGCAAGTGCTACAGCGTGAAAGGAATTCACTCTGATAACAGCTAATGGTTTTTGGGGCCGAGTTTACGTAGTGCCAGTTCAACTCCATTGTCTTTTGATCCTGTCTGAAAAGACTGTGATAAAAGTTTAATTGGCTTACTGCTGAGTTGTTGTTGTTGTGGTGCCAGTACTGTGGTTACCTGTTCATACAGGCAGATTGAGGTCACGGCTTGATGGCTTTTACCTGGCAGGACAGTGTACTCTACATGTGTGTGTTCATTCTTTATTTAGCCTGAGGCTAGGTAATGTTACAGGCTATTCTGGGTCAGGTATTTGCCTTTCTTAAGTTCCATTCCTGTCAACTTTAAACTGCTCCGTTGCTTGACTACATCGGAAGACATAATAACTGAATATTGGTGCTTTTCACTTCACCTGTGGTACTGATACAGGTGCTATAATGGCCGTACCGGCGATGCCGTCGTCGTTCAACAAAGGAAATATCTGCTCAACTTTACATGTGTGTCAT
>JAVTVY010002786.1:0-35192 GCA_036873755.1 Hanleya hanleyi | reverse complement strand
GGACAAATGTCCAAATGCATGCAGGAACTCCAAACCTCATTTGATGTGATGAAATCACTGACAGAAAAGAATGTTCACTCTGCAACAAAGATGTTTCCCGGAACACCTCAGCTCCCAGTGAACCCGAAGGTCCCTCCACAAACCATCACGGGCAAGAAACAAGTTGAAACCACCACGGGGCTATCCGGAGCATCTCTTATTAATTTTGGCAAGAACCCTTACGGTCCATCAGATTTTTAACGGAGTCAAGTTGAAATGTGTTCATACACACATGCACACATACATACGTCTGTGTACCACATGTACACATACGCACATATGCCTCAGCATTAGCAAATGGTTATATGTACATGCAAAATGGTACAAATTGTTTAGACAGACTTTTGTTACATATAATAGAAGAATACTGACAGATGCATGTATGATTGCAGAGCTGCAGATTAAGTCATTTTTACTAAGATAAACCTGATAGGCCAGTATACTATAATTGAACAGAATACATGACACACGCTGCAAAAAGGCGCGAAGCTTGCATAAATGGCCGACTGCTTTACAAACCCGGATGGAATGGCGCCATCTATGCACCTCGAGAAGTTCCAGGAGCGCCATCTGTATATTCTCATACCCATACAGAGTTCCCCCCTTGTTCTGGATTGCCGCTACAGTTGTTATTCACTTTGACCGGAAGTTACCGTACCGTCTTTATAATTACGTAGAGTTAGCTAGCCCGCCGTATTCTCCTTTGATCTTTTGTTTTAATAAATCGAAAATAGCATAGATTCAAATAGTTTATTGGTAACTCCGCTCCCAAGAAATCGAGTCGTGCGATTATTTTCATATATGTTTACGCACTTGAACACTTGGTTGTAAATTCCAGACGACGACTATCTGCCAGTCCTATAATTCGGCTATTTTATCTTCACTCTTAAATATTTGTATCTTATACCGCTTCAGCCGGAGCTAGAGGTCGTGTGATCATACCTTTCAATATGTCCACATGAACAGCTACAATATAAAACGTGGCTGGGATACAAATCATTATACAGGACCACTTGTGGTCCTTGTGATATTTTAGAAATAGGCAATCAGTAAATATGCCTGTGAAGTCTTTTTGTCAGTACTGCGGCATGTTCTTTCACCACTCCTTTTATGTTGCGTTTAATTGCCTGTATATGGTGAGATTCTGCTGACGCACGTTCAAGGGTTGCGTCCTCGAAGCTTGCCCTCTGTACAAATCACTGAGTGTAGGTTTGAGACTGGTAAATATGTCGAAGAATGAAGCGCTTGGCGGGCCTCACAGTTGTGTTCTAGATAAGAACATGCATTATATTAATACAGCCCTGGTTTGGACCATTTTTCTATAAAATGGTCACATATAATTCATCATTTTCCATTGATCCAGATGACTCGATAGGCCTATTGCATCGTCATCTTTAATATTTATGTAATACCGTTCAAGCCGGTGTTAGGGGGCCGTGTGGCCATACCAATCAGGATGTCCACATGAACATCTACAATAAAAACTTGACTGGGATACAATTCATGACAGCATTAATTTTGATTTTTTTGGAGATATGTAGTCCGTATAATGAACTATGGGGTCATATGACTTCTTGTCAGTACGCCAGCATCTTTCTTCACCACTATATGTTGCATTGAATTGAAGAGGTGAAGATTTCCAATGAAACCAACGAGTGATAAAAGTATACAGTTGTAAACACAGAGGCTCGTTACCGTTGGTTACTTTCAGCGTAAATTGGCGGAGGGGGCAGTTCCGGGGAGTAAAGGAGAGAGAGAGAGAGAATTCAGGTTTAATATCGCGTTCAGCAATATTTCAGCTATAGCGACGGTCAAACAAAATTCTAAGGGACTCAAGCCAATAACTTAGAGAAATAAATTTTGATGTCGCGTTCAGAAATGTTTCAGCTATATAGCGACGTTCAAACAAAATTCTAAGATTTATATCGATCACTCGTTCGTAATACAGATCGCATCAGGCTATTTATAGGGATGGTTCTAAAGAAAGTGAGAGAGTAGCAAGTGCTACTATCTTTAGTTCCAACACTAAAACGAGTCGACTACCAGGTAAAAGTTCGATATTCACTGCAGAAGCAAAAGCCATATTGTCGGCTTTAGAAGGCATTGGGTCCACTAAAAGGAAAAATAAATCATATTCTCAGATTCACTGTCATGCCTCCAAGCGATCAAAAGTGGAACTTCGACTCACCCCACTGTCTTGAGTATTCTACAACTACATGACTGTGGATTTGATCAACAGATTGATATTGTGTTTTGTTGGATGCCTAGTCACGTTGGCATCAAATGTGCCCTAGATGATGAGGTAGATCCTGTTGGAATCCCATATAGCTATTTCAGACCCTCTATCTGTAATTATGTGAGGCGGCTGTTTCGGTCTTTATGGAATGCTGTGAATAATAACAAACTTCATGAGTTCAAAAAAACTCTTAGGCTATACTCATCTGAACAGCCAGAAACGTTTCGATCAAACCATGGCGATGTAGAATCGGCCGTACACGATTAGCTCACAAACATTTACTAAAAAAGGAGCCAGTCCCAAGATGTATTCCATGCCATGAAGATCTCACGGTGAAACATATTCTTATAGAATGGATAGATTTTAAGATTGTAAGAGATGCTTTTTATCGAGCGACTACTTTGGAAGACTTTTAGTCGAGTGATGGAGGATGGCATCTTGGGTCATTTGAGAGACGCAGTCTGTTCTCTCGATGGAGGCCCAGGCGCATGTCGGCTGTACGTTACGAAAGCACGAGACGACTAATTAATGATTATCTGCAGGCCATGGAGATGTTCGAGTTACCAACAGGCATAGCGTTGAGGGAAGGGAGACGCTATGAATCTTAGCTAATGCCAACGTGACTAGGCGGCAACCAATTGCAACAGAACACAATATCAATCTGTTGATCATGTATAGTTGTAGAATATTCAAGATGAGTCGAAGTTCCACTTTTAATCGCTTGGAGGCATGACAGTGAATCTGAGAATATGACATACCGGTATTTAAGAGTGATGAGCCAAATTGATTAGATGCAGTGTCCAATACGGTTCGGTGAGATTCCAAAATTGGTAAGGTCTTGAAATATAGGTAAAGGTGAATGAGAGTGATTTCCTGGATCAGTTAAGTCCGATTGTTTTCCAATACGTGCGTTGAAATCTCCACCAATTAATATATCACCTTTAGTTGAATAGATATTAACCTCTTGTTCAAGTTGAAGAGAAGGATCAAAATTGTTTTTGTGCCAAAAAGGTGAATTTTCTGGAGGAATATATATGGGACAGATATAAAGATCTTTGTCTAAATGGAGTTTGTTTTTGTTCAGTTTCACCCATATGGAATGGCCTTTGTGTTGCTTGATAATTTCTATGCTATCATGTAGATAAGTAACCCAGAAACTCTGGCTGTGATAGGTGAATATATATAAGGGGGCGTGGCATTCCTATCCGATTCAGCAATCTGTACTGCAGTTGGCACAATTCTCACAAAAGAAAAAAAAGGCCTGAAACCCCTACTTACAGACAAGGCCTGTCTATACATGTATAAGTAGATGGACAGGCAGACAGACAACATACCCAGACGAACGCATGCATGATGCATGCATACCGAAACCTAACCAGATGAGCCCATTGCAATGAAGCTTCCACCCAAGTTTGGCGAAATTCCGTGGGGTAGTTCTCCAGATATCTTGCAGACAAGGTCTGTATATACATGAACAATTAGATGGACGGACGGACGATGGACATGGATAAATGCACACACACACACCCAAACCTAATCAAATGAGGGGGCTATCCCAATGAACCTTCCATCCAAGTTTGGTGAAATTCTGTTCAGTAGTTCTTCAGATATCTTGCAGAAAGGGCCTGTATATACGTATACATGTACAAGTACATGGACAGACGGACAGACACCGAATGCACACACAAACCAAAACCTAATCAGATGAGAGGGCTATCCCAATAAAGCTTCCATCCAAGTTTGGTGAACTTCCGTCAAGTAGTTCTCCAGATATCTTGCAGACAAGGCCTGTATATACATGTACAAGTAGATGAACGGACGGACGGACACCGAACACGGATGAATGCATGCACACACACACCAAAACCTGATCAAATGAGGGGGCTATCCCAATGAAGCTTCCATCCAAGTTTGGTAAAATTCCATCCAGTAGTTCTCAAGATATCTTGCAGACAAGGCCTGTATATACATGTACAAGTAGATGGACGGACACCGGACGAATGCACGCACACACACCAAAACCTGATCAAATGGGGGGGCTATCCCACTGAAGCTTCCATACAAGTTTGGTGAAATTCCGTCCAGTAGTTCTCAAAATATATTGCAGACAAGGCCTGTATATGCATGTACAAGTAGATGGACGGACGGACGGACACCGGACGAATGCACGCACACACACACCAAAACCTAATCAAATGAGGGGCTATCCCACTGAAGCTTACATATAAGTTTGGTGAAATTCCGTCCAGTAGTTCTCAAGATATCTTGCAGACAAGGCCTGTATATACATGTACAAGTAGATGGACGGACGGACACGGATGGATGCACGCACACACACCACACACACCGCATACACTGTTTGCAGTTCTATGGTACTGACTGAGAACAGTTTTCTACAATTACAAAATACTTATTAAAATAAGATATCTTGTTCCAATCTAAGGCACGAAACATTTAGGCCTATATGCAAAATAGCCTTCATCAACAAAACCATGGCATCGCAAGAAGAATCTCCCCCGACAGAAGACTCCCCAATCCCCACTCGCTCTGCAAACATGCCAGCCCCTCAACTGCAGAAACCCGCCAAATCCAGACCAGCAAAACCGATACAAAGAAGAGGAGGCAAAGGATCAGAAGACGACCCCCAACTCTACCAAGACCCACGAGACGATATTCTCCTAATTGAGATCAGAGATGTTAAGGCTACACTAGCCACCATGGGGAACACTCTTGGACAAATGTCCAAATGCATGCAGGAACTCCAAACCTCATTTGATGTGATGAAATCACTGACAGAAAAGAATGTTCACTCTGCAACAAAGATGCTTCCCGGAACACCGAAGGTCCCTCCACAAACCATCACGGGCAAGAAACAAGTTGAAACCACCACGGGGCTATCCGGAGCATCTCTTATTAATTCTGGCAAGAACCCTTACGGTCCATCAGATTTTTAACTGAGTCAAGTTGAAATGTGTTCATACACACATGCACACATACATACGTCTGTGTACCACATGTACACATACGCACATATGCCTCAGCATTAGCAAATGATTATATGTACATGCAAAATGGTACAAATTGTTTAGACAGACTTTTGTTACATATAATAGAAGAATACTGACAGATGCATGTATGATTGCAGAGCTGCAGATTAAGTCATTTTTACTAAGATAAACATGATAGGCCAGTATACTATAATTGAACAGAATACATGACACACGCTGCAAAAAGGCGCGAAGCTTGCATAAATGGCCGACTGCTTTTGCTTTACAAACCCGGATGGAATGGCGCCATCTATGCACCTCGAGAAGTTCAAGGAGCGCCATCTGTATATTCTCATACCCATAAAGAGTTCCCCCCTTGTTCTGGATTGCCGCTACAGTTGTTATTCACTTTGACCGGAAGTTACCGTACCGTCTTTATAAGTACGTAGAGTTAGCTAGCCCGCCGTATTCTCCTTTGATCTTTTGTTTTAATAAATGGAAAATAGCATAGATTCAAATAGTTTATTGGTAACTCCGCTCCCCAGAAATCGAGTCGTGCGATTATTTTCATATATGTTTACGCACTTGAACACTTGGTTGTAAATTCCAGACGACTATCTGCCAGTCCTATAATTCGGCTATTTTATCTTCACTCTTAAATATTTGTATCTTATACCGCTTCAGCCGGAGCTAGAGGTCGTGTGATCATACCTTTCAATATGTCCACATGAACAGCTACAATATAAAACGTGGCTGGGATACAAATCATTATACAGGACCACTTTTGGTCCTTGTGATATTTTAGAAATAGGCAATGAGTAAATATGCCTGTGAAGTCTTTTTGTCAGTACTGCGGCATGTTCTTTCACCACTCCTTTTATGTTGCGTTTAATTGCCTGTATATGGTGAGATTCTGCTGACGCACGTTCAAGGGTTGCGTCCTCGAAGCTTGCCCTCTGTACAAATCACTGAGTGTAGGTTTGAGACTGGTAAATATGTCGAAGAATGAAGCGCTTGGCGGGCCTCACAGTTGTGTTCTAGATAAGAACATGCATTATATTAATACAGCCCTGGTTTGGACCATTTTTCTATAAAATGGTCACATATAATTCATCATTTTCTATTGATCCATATGACTCGATAGGCCTATTGCATCGTCATCTTTAATATTTTATGTAATACCGTTCAAGCCGGTGTTAGGGGGCCGTGTGGCCATACCAATCAGGATGTCCACATGAACATCTACAATAAAAACTTGACTGGGATACAATTCATGACAGCATTAATTTTGATTTTTTTGGAGATATGTAGTCCGTATAATGAACTATGGGGTCATATGACTTCTTGTCAGTACGCCAGCATCTTTCTTCACCACTATATGTTGCACTGAATTGAAGAGGTGAAGATTTCAAATGAAACCAACGAGTGATAAAAGTATACAGTTGTAAACACAGAGGCTCGTTACCGTTGGTTACTTTCAGCGTAAAGTGGCGGAGGGGGCAGTTCCGGGGAGTAAAGGAGAGAGAGAGAGAGAATTCAGGTTTAATATCGCGTTCAGCAATATTTCAGCTATAGCGACGGTCAAACAAAATTCTAAGTACTCAAGCCAATAACTTAGAGAAATAAATTTTGATGTCGCGTTCAGAAATGTTTCAGCTATATAGCGACGTTCAAACAAAATTCTAAGATTTATATCGATCACTCGTTCGTAATACAGATCGCATCAGGCTATTTATAGAGATGGTTCTAAAGAAAGTGAGAGAGTAGCAAGTGCTACTATCTTTAGCTCCAACACTAAAACGAGTCGACTACCAGGTAAAAGTTCGATATTCACTGCAGAAGCAAAAGCCATATTGTCGGCTTTAGAAGGTATTGGGTCCACTAAAAGGAAAAAATAAATCATATTCTCAGATTCACTGTCATGCCTCCAAACGATCAAAAGTGGAACTTCGACTCACCCCACTGTCTTGAGTATTCTACAACTACATGACTGTGGATTTGATCAACAGATTGATATTGTGTTTTGTTGGATGCCTAGTCACGTTGGCATCAAATGTGCCCTAGATGATGAGGTAGATCCTGTTGGAATCCCATATAGCGATTTCAGACCCTCTATCTGTAATTATGTGAGGCGGCTGTTTCGGTCTTTATGGAATGCTGTGAATAATAACAAACTTCATGAGTTCAAAAAAACTCTTAGGCTATACTCATCTGGACAGCCAGAAACGTTTCGATCAAACCATGGCGATGTAGAATCGGCCGTACACGATTAGCTCACAAACATTTACTAAAAAAGGAGCCAGTCCCAAGGTGTATTCCATGCCATGAAGATCTCACGGTGAAACATATTCTTATAGAATGGATAGATTTCAAGATTGTAAGAGATGCTTTTTATCGAGCGACTACTTTGGAAGACTTTTAGTCGAGTGATGGAGGATGGCATCTTGGGTCATTTGAGAGACGCAGTCTGTTCTCTCGATGGAGGCCCAGGCGCATGTCGGCTGTACGTTACGAAAGCACGAGACGACTAATTAATGATTATCTGCAGGCCATGAAGATGTTCGAGTTACCAACAGGCATAGCGTTGAGGGAAGGGAGACGCTATGAATCTTAGCTAATGCCAACGTGACTAGGCGGCAACCAATTGCAACAGAACACAATATCAATCTGTTGATCATGTAGTTGTAGAATATTCAAGATGAGTCGAAGTTCCACTTTTAATCGCTTGGAGGCATGACTGAATCTGAGAATATGACATACCGGTATTTAAGAGTGATGAGCCAAATTGATTAGATGCAGTGTCCAATACGGTTCGGTGAGATTCCAAAATTGGTAAGGTCTTGAAATATAGGTAAAGGTGAATGAGAGTGATTCCCTGGATCAGTTAAGTCCGATTGTTTTCCAATACGTGCGTTGAAATCTCCACCAATTAATATATCACCTTTAGTTGAATAGATATTAACCTCTTGTTCAAGTTGAAGAGAAGGATCAAAATTGTTTTTGTGCCAAAAAGGTGAATTTTCTGGAGGAATATATATGGGACAGATATAAAGATCTTTGTCCAAATGGAGTTTGTTTTTGTTCAGTTTCACCCATATGGAATGGCCTTTGTGTTTTTTGATAATTTCTATGCTATCATGTAGATAAGTAACCCAGAAACTCTGGCTGTGATAGGTGAATATATATAAGGGGGCGTGGCATTCCTATCCGATTCAGCAATCTGTACTGCAGTTGGCACAATTCTCACAAAAGAAAAAAAGGCCTGAAATCCCTACTTACAGACAAGGCCTGTCTATACATGTATAAGTAGATGGACAGGCAGACAGACAACATACCCAGACGAACGCATGCATGATGCATGCATACCGAAACCTAACCAGATGAGCCCATTGCAATGAAGCTTCCACCCAAGTTTGGCGAAATTCCGTGGGGTAGTTCTCCAGATATCTTGCAGACAAGGTCTGTATATACATGAACACGGACGATGGACATGGATAAATGCACACACACACCCAAACCTAATCAAATGAGGGGGCTATCCCAATGAACCTTCCATCCAAATTTGGTGAAATTCTGTCCAGTAGTTCTTCAGATATCTTGCAGAAAGGGCCCATATACGTATACATGTACAAGTACATGGACAGACGGACGGACACCGAACATGGACGAATGCACACACAAACCAAAACCTAATCAGATGAGAGGGCTATCCCAATAAAGCTTCCATCCAAGTTTGCTGAACTTCCGTCCAGTAGTTCTCCAGATATCTTGCAGACAAGGCCTGTATATACATGTACAAGTAGATGAACGGACGGACGGACACCGAACACGGATGAATGCATGCACACATACACCAAAACCTGATCAAATGAGGGGGCTATCCCAATGAAGCTTCCATCCAAGTTTGGTAAAATTCCATCCAGTAGTTCTCAAGATATCTTGCAGACAAGGCCTGTATATACATGTACCCGAATGCACGCACACACACCAAAACCTGATCAAATGAGGGGGCTATCCCACTGAAGCTTCCATACAAGTTTGGTGAAATTCCGTCCAGTAGTTCTCAAAATATATTGCAGACAAGGCCTGTATATGCATGTACAAGTAGATGGACGGACGGACGGACACCGGACGAATGCACGCACACACACACCAAAACCTAATCAAATGAGGGGGCTATCCCACTGAAGCTTACATATAAGTGTGGTGAAATTCCGTCCAGTAGTTCTCAAGATATCTTGCAGACAAGGCCTGTATATACATGTACAAGTAGATGGACGGACGGACACCGGACGGATGCACGCACACACACCACACACACCGCACACACTGTTTGCAGTTCTATGGTACTGACTGAGAACAGTTTTCTACAATTACAAAATACTTATTAAAATAAGATATCTTGTTCCAATCTAAGGCACGAAACATTTAGGCCTATATGCAAAATAGCCTTTATCAACAAAACCATGGCATCGCAAGAAGAATCTCCCCCGACAGAAGACTCCCCCATCCACACTCGCTCTGCAAACATGCCAGCCCCTCAACTGCAGAAACCCGCCAAATCCAGACCAGCAAAACCGATACAAAGAAGAGGAGGCAAAGGATCAGAAGACGACCCCCAACTCTACCAAGACCCAAGAGACGATATTCTCCTAATTGAGATCAGAGATGTTAAGGCTACACTAGCCACCATGGGGAACACTCTTGGACAAATGTCCAAATGCATGCAGGAACTCCAAACCTCATTTGATGTGATGAAATCACTGACAGAAAAGAATGTTCACTCTGCAACAAAGATGTTTCCCGGAACACCTCAGCTCCCAGTGAACCCGAAGGTCCCTCCACAAACCATCACGGGCAAGAAACAAGTTGAAACCACCACGGGGCTATCCGGAGCATCTCTTATTAATTCTGGCAAGAACCCTTGCGGTCCATCAGATTTTTAACTGAGTCAAGTTGAAATGTGTTCATACACACATGCACACATACATACGTCTGTGTACCACATGTACACATACGCACATATGCCTCAGCATTAGCAAATGGTTATATGTACATGCAAAATGGTACAAATTGTTTAGACAGACTTTTGTTACATATAATAGAAGAATACTGACAGATGCATGTATGATTGCAGAGCTGCAGATTAAGTCATTTTTAATAAGATAAACATGATAGGCCAGTATACTATAATTGAACAGAATACATGACACACGCTGCAAAAAGGCGCGAAGCTTGCATAAATGGCCGACTGCTTTTGCTTTACAAACCCGGATGGAATGGCGCCATCTATGCACCTCGAGAAGTTCCAGGAGCGCCATCTGTATATTCTCATACCCATAAAGAGTTCCCCCCTTGTTCTGGATTGCCGCTACAGTTGTTATTCACTTTGACCGGAAGTTACCGTACCGTCTTTATAATTACGTAGAGTTAGCTAGCCCGCCGTATTCTCCTTTGATCTTTTGTTTTAATAAATCGAAAATAGCATAGATTCAAATAGTTTATTGGTAACTCCGCTCCCCAGAAATCGAGTCGTGCGATTATTTTCATATATGTTTACGCACTTGAACACTTGGTCGTAAATTCCAGACGACGACTATCTGCCAGTCCTATAATTCGGCTATTTTATCTTCACTCTTAAATATTTGTATCTTATACCGCTTCAGCCGGAGCTAGAGGTCGTGTGATCATACCTTTCAATATGTCCACATGAACAGCTACAATATAAAACGTGGCTGGGATACAAATCATTATACAGGACCACTTTTGGTCCTTGTGATATTTTAGAAATAGGCAATCAGTAAATATGCCTGTGAAGTCTTTTTGTCAGTACTGCGGCATGTTCTTTCACCACTCCTTTTATGTTGCGTTTAATTGCCTGTATATGGTGAGATTCTGCTGACGCACGTTCAAGGGTTGCGTCCTCGAAGCTTGCTCTCTGTACAAATCATTGAGTGTAGGTTTGAGACTGGTAAATATGTCGAAGAATGAAGCGCTTGGCGGGCCTCACAGTTGTGTTCTAGATAAGAACATGCATTATATTAATACAGCCTTGGTTTGGACCATTTTTCTATAAAATGGTCACATATAATTCATCATTTTCCATTGATCCAGATGACTCGATAGGCCTATTGCATCGTCATCTTTAATATTTTATGTAATACCGTTCAAGCCGGTGTTAGGGGGCCGTGTGGCCATACCAATCAGGATGTCCACATGAACATCTACAATAAAAACTTGACTGGGATACGATTCATGACAGCATTAATTTTGATTTTTTGGAGATATGTAGTCCGTATAATGAACTATGGGGTCATATGACTTCTTGTCAGTACGCCAGCATCTTTCTTCACCACTATATGTTGCATTGAATTGAAGAGGTGAAGATTTCAAATGAAACCAACGAGTGATAAAAGTATACAGTTGTAAACACAGAGGCTCGTTACCGTTGGTTACTTTCAGCGTAAATTGGCGGAGGGGGTAGTTCCGGGGAGTAAAGGAGAGAGAGAGAGAGAATTCAGGTTTAATATCGCGTTCAGCAATATTTCAGCTATAGCGACGGTCAAACAAAATTCTAAGTACTCAAGCCAATAACTTAGAGAAATAAATTTTGATGTCGCGTTCAGAAATGTTTCAGCTATATAGCGACGTTCAAACAAAATTCTAAGTACTCAAGCCAATAACTAAGTAATCCAATTAACACATTAAAACATACACACATGAAAGATCAGCAAACACTTTTCCATTTATATCGATCACTCGTTCGTAATACAGATCGCATCAGGAGTAGTATACAAGGAGTCTTTAAGACTAATAGCTCTTCACTGCGCATGCGCAGAATTTGTTTTGGTGTCAGAAGTGTGGCTGTGCGCATGCGTGAGGGTTGTGTGGTGGGAGGTGGGTACCAAAATGGCGGCCTGTTGTGGATGTGGGAGGTGGGTTACAAAATGGCGGCCTGTGGGTGGCCACCATTTTGAAACCCACCTCCCACCACATGCATGCGTGATGTGGATGTGGGAGGTGGGTTACAAAATGGCGGCCTGTTGGTGGCCACCATTTTGAAACCCACCTCCCACCACACATGCATGCTGTGTGGGAGGTGGGTTACAAAATGGCGGCCTGTTGGTGGCCACCATTTTGAAACCCACCTCCCACCACATGCATGCTGTTGTGGGAGGTGGGTTACAAAATGGCGGCCTGTTGGTGGCCACCATTTTGAAACCCACCTCCCACCACATGCATGCTGTGTGGATGTGGGAGGTGGGTTACAAAATGGCGGCCTGTTGGTGGCCACCATTTTGAAACCCACCTCCCACCACATGCATGCTGTTGTGGGAGGTGGGTTACAAAATGGCGGCCTGTTGGTGGCCACCATTTTGAAACCCACCTCCCACCACATGCATGCTGTGTGGGAGGTGGGTTACAAAATGGCGGCTTGGTTTTAGTGTGGTGGGAGGTGGGACTCCTCCATTTTGAAACCCACCTCCCACCACATGCATTGGATATAAAAGGAGTCGATTTTTAGGGAAAGGGGTGTATTCAATCTGACTTACCTGACCTGACCTGCCTCCCTGCCTGCCTGCCTGCCTGCCTGCTTGCCTATCCGCTTGTATGAGACGAAAAGCATGAGACGTGGAGAAGATTTTCCCTTGGACCCAGCAGCACCTCCGGTTGAAGTCTTGCCTGAAGACGAGCGTGTGAGGGCCATTTATCAACGACACTGGGCTACCATACGCCATTGTTTTCACCGTGACCGTCGTCTTTTGGACTTGTACAATTTTCGGCTGGAGGACCTCACGTATCTCACTACATATGCCGAGAACATTTTCAAAGATCAGGTGACAGCCTATAAGTTGAATATGACATTCGGGTACATTTTACGGCACAAGGAGACGGATCAGGTGCGGTATTATTATCCCAGCAATAATACCTATGTGTTTGATCAGCCGTTCACGGTGACGGATGCGATTTCTCTGGAGCCACTCATCGACCAATTGACTACGTTGGATCCATTGGAATGGGCCCGTCGATGGGTTTGCCCTTGTACAAGGCACACCTACTGTATTCCAGTTTTACGGGTGTTACTGGCACGGCCACGAATGTCATTTTAGTGCGGGACGCTTCAATGAGCGACGTGGAAAATCGGCACAAGAATTACGGGAAGAAGTAGTGATCAACGGTGATTATGTCAAAGAGCTAGGATTCCATCTCATAGAGATGTGGGAGTGTGAATTCCACACCATGTGCCAGGCCCTACCTCATTTACAACGGTTCTTAAAAGAACGTGAATATCCCTTGAGTCGTCGGCGACTTCTCAGTCTACCCCAGATGTTGGACGCCATTCGTTCGGGTCAGCTCTACGGCTTTGTAGAATGTGATTTGCATGTTCCCGACACTCTCAAGCCCCTCTTCGCCCAGTGTCCGCCTATCTTCAAGAACACGCTGGTGGGTCGGGCTGACATTGGAGAGACCATGAGCGCCTATGCGGAGCAACACGAGTGTTTGTCTAAACCTCGCCGCATGTTGATTGGAAGTATGTGGGCCGAGAAAATCTTGCTGGGCACCCCCTTACTGCAGTGGTACATGCAACACGGTTTGGAAATTACTCAAATCTATCAGGTGATCCAGTACGTGCCTGAGGCTTGTTTTGCCGAGAACGCCGACCTCGTGACGAAGGCCCGTCGTCAAGGTGATGAATTCCCGAGTCAGGCCATCATGGCTGAATGTTGGAAACTCACTGGCAATGGTTATTATGGAAAAACAGTAACCAACCAGGATAAGCACGTCAACGTGAACATTTGCACGACTACCCAAGCTCGCAAAAAAGTGAATTCCCCGCTGTTTCGATCCGTGGAGGTGATCGATGACCACACCTATGAAGTGACGTCAGCCAAGAAGACTATCCGGTATAATTTACCCCTCCAAATTGGGTGTATGGTCTATCAGATGGCCAAGCTGAGGATGCTGGAATTCATCTATGATTTTATGGGTGTGTATTTTGATCCCTCAGACTGGCAACTCATGGAAATGGACACAGATTCGGCCTACATGGCCGTTTCCCACCCGGACTGGGAGTCTCTCGTCAAACCCGAGTTACGGGCACAATATGAGGCGGAACGGGACCAGTGGCTACCCCGACGCGATCACTACACCTACGACAAGCGGACACCCGGGCTCTTCAAGCTGGAGTGGAGTGGGGATGCTATGATCGCGCTCTCCTCCAAGACCTACTACTGTTACGGAGGAGACGGTGGAGAGGATAATTTTAGATGCAAAGGAGTGAGCCGGCGCGATCCCAACATAGACAAAGATCTCTACCTGGGTGTATTGCAAAGCCAGGCCAGTGCGAGTGGCACTAACCGAGGATTCCGTGTGGTGGACCACCAGATGCGGACCTATATCCAGCAACGAGACGCCTTTACTTTCTTTTATCCCAAACGAAAAGTATTGGCCGACGGTGTGAGCACTACATACTTGGACTTGTAAAAATGTCGAACATTAACTGTGGATACACGAGTTATAAAACTGTAAAAGTCAGGATGGCCGAGTGGTCTAAGGCGCCGGTATTAAGTGCTGGTGGGTGAAACCCGTCGTAGGTTCGAATCCTACTCCTGACAAACTTTTTTTTTGTATATATACTACTACTATTCTATGTGTACATACCCTACTATTTTGTACCCTGTATTCTATTTGTATAGTCTAATCCTGGCTTGTTGACTTAAATAAAAAGAGAGAGAAAGTCAAAACCCATCATTGTGTTTTTTTCATCAATTTTATTCAACGTCAGAACAACAACGTCATAACAATAATAAAACAAGATGCGCGCGCAGTACATTTTTTTAAGTTAACCAGAGAAATGGAGCATGCACATTAAAACGAGAGGCCGTCCAGTCATAGACGAGGACATCCCGGTCTTCGGCTTGACAATAATCATCAAACATATGTACAATGGTGGGCATAGAATGTCCTCTACTCCGGTGAGTGAGATAAAACACACAGTACTGTCCGCACACACTACTCAAGGGTCCTTGTAATCTTTGCGTATTCCAACGCCACTCTGTAGTAGAGACGTCCATGAATTTCACCAAATCGGATGGAGGGGTGCAAGTCCGTAGGAATCAAAGTATTCGCCTTGGCCTAGGGTGTCCACGTACACAGCTATCCAATGTTCACCGGGTCGACTCCTCGGGTCTGTATTTAGGATGTAGGCTGCTGGAGTGGTGGAGTGGGTGGGAAACACATTGCGTGGAAACACACCTCGAAAGGGGATCTTGGGATCTCGCTGGAGTATGTCCATCAGCTGTTCTGTATCCATGATCTCTAGCTGGCGTAGTCACACAGCACGTTTCTTTGCTCATCCACGCTGATGATGTTATCAAACTCGGCGTAGCAAATCACGTTAATGGTACTGTCTAGAGGTTTGGAGAAACGTAGTTCCAACCGTAGGTTTCCTTTCTTCAGCAAAGCCAGTTGATGATCGTGTTCCAAGGTGGAGGTGAGGTCAAAGGCGAACAATGTGTACCCATGGCTAAAGTCTTGTCGACTGATGGTATTGCCTTCGTCCTGGTTGTTTTGTCCTGTGGCTGTAAATAGGTTCAGGTAGGTCCGCACATAGTTTCCGCTAGTAAAGTCCGGTTGTAAGGGCCGGGCTGGAATTTGATGACCGGCCACGTGCAGTGCCACAAAGTTGATGTCGAAATGTTGAAATTTGAAGGGGTTCTCAAGCCAATTTCCATTGAATCCGGTGTTGGTCACACACGCCAGGGTAAGACGTTTAGGCAGATCCCCTAGAAATAAATTCTCTCTGTTGGCCATCATCGTACCTTTGGGCACAGAGAACACCTTGGTCTGTACGCGTCGTATGGGATACTGGGCTGGTTTTTTCGCTAAGGCTTGCATGTGACTCAGCAACACACCCTGTTGCAAATCTACCGTACGGACAAACAGGGCTGCATCTTCAATGACGATCTTGTAATGGGGATCTCCCTCTGCACTGGCCAGTAAGGCGAACGCGGGTAAGGACCGGATCAACTTGATCTTGATGGATACCCCGTTCATCATGTAGCGGTCTTGCATGAACAGATCGGCGTGCAGTCGTCCCATCATATCGACGGACTTGCTTTCGGCTGTCATTTTTTTGCGTGTGACGAACCCACTATTGTTACCGTGTAGGTTGTCATGGTATCCGGGCATATCCCTGAAGTACAGCGCAGCTTGTAAGTGTGATGTTTTGGCATCAGTGCCGTAGGACAACAGCGTCTCCAGGTAGGCTCGGTACGGGTACGTATTGGTGGACGTACTGATCAGTCTATCGTTCAGACTTATATCTACCTGTTGGAACAAGGAGTGCAGCCAAAGATTCACTGGGCCTACTTCCAATTTATCCTCCAGATTCGTCCCGTCCTTGTTCGTTATTTTGGCTTTGACGTACAAGTAGGTGTGGGCTAAATCCAGGTAGGCCGTATCTTTGTTTTCAATGGTAAATTCCACGGGCCCCATCCCCGTCAGGCTAGCCAGGGGTCGATGTTCTACCCAACGTCCTTCAGCTACACTGGTTTGGGTGGGTGGAACAGTCCACAAATCCAATTCACTGTTGGTAGACGGACAGGACTCGGAGTGAATGAAGGCCATTATGCGAAGATGTCTCGCCTATTACGTCTCTTCTTGTTCGGGGAGCTCTTCTTCTTCCTCCTCTGGGGTGTGCGTCGTCGGTGTGCTGGACGCTGAATGAATCGGGGCTGTGTCGGTCTTTGTCTTTTAAGGGCTTTGGCGATCAATACACTTCCGGCTTCTTTAGCCCGTCGTTTGAAGGCTTGTCGGGGTGCTGTGCCTTCCATCACATCACCGGCCACGCGCAATCCACTGCGTACCGCTTGTTTTCCACCGCTTTCACACCCCGTGTCACCATGGGTAAAAACGTTTTCACAATGCTGCCCAGTATGTTTCCCAATCCGTGACCTCGTTGCATGCGTGCCCCGCTAAACATGGGCATGCCTCCTCCCGTTTGTTTCTTGTAGTAGTCGGCATAGCTGGGTGTATGGCACTGGTAAGGCACGTACATATTATACGAAGTGAGGAGAGCGGGTTTGTTGGAAAGCAAGTGTCAGCACCACTTTTCCTCGTTCGAATGGGATCGGACGTCCCGTGTCATCTCTTATATCCACCGTGATCGTGTCGATATCGGTATGGCGTACGGGTAGGAACATGATAGGGTTGAAACTGTGGGTGGCTTGTTCGCCATACGTCTTGCTAATGGGCACCACCCGTAACAGAGGTGTGTTCATATCACCCACAATATGGCTGTCCACGGCATCCGAGTAGACGTACAGTCCGTACATACCTACATTCATATCCATCAAATGTGTACCGTTGACAATGGTGGAACCCCTGACCACGCTGTAAGGCATCCTTAACATTTGCGTTAGTGTAGGACTGAGTCTGATGTTCACGTTTTCGGTGACGCTGATAGAGCTCTTGTCGTTGTTTACGTTGACATCGAAGGCTATGTTTCTCTTGAAGCGTAAGGCTTTCAGGGTGGTTATATCTGCCGCGCTCTGCTTTAGAGTCTTGTACTCCATCAAGGCATTCAGAGCCTGTATGAACTTCGCCGGTGTATCGTATTGGCCTGGGGGGAGAATCAGTCTGTAGATTCTATCTTCGTAGGTCACTTCGTACCATACTTCACCGTCTTGTACGTTGTACCATGAGTAAGGGTATTGAATCTCCACCAGTCCACATTCCCATCGTCCAGGTAAATGTAACGGTTGTGGTAATTGAGTGACATACTTGGTCAAGGTGTTGTCAGGAAACACATCGAGTGAACTATTACTGGGCAACGTCAGGTAAAACATGATGACGACTGAGTGGTTCTGGCTTCTGTACCGGGTTTTTATAGAGATTCCCAGGCCTTGGGTGCTTTACCGGGGCGTTGTGATCGTCGCGGTGACTTAGCTCGGTTAGGTTTCCCACGTCGTTGTTGTTGTGGTGTTTTGGGCGGTGACATGGGAGCCCAAGTGGGTGGTGGCGGTTGATGTCGGGTGTTCGATTGCTGCATAAAGGTCCAACGGTTAGGATTTCCTACCAATTCTTGAGGGATGTGCGTGTCTTTTAAGCCCTGAGCAAAGACTTCCCAGCCCGGGGGATTAGAGTGTTTGCGAGAACGCACCATATCGTTGATCAAATCGGTCATATGAGACCCCGGTACCACTTGGTTTCGAATCAGCAATTTTCCTTCCGCATTCCAACTCATATCGGCATGCTGTTTCACCCGGTCCAACAATAAACGGGCCTTGGTCTTGTAGGCTTTAGGCACACTGCTCAACACTTCTTCTTCCAGCTGAGGTGAGGGTAGTGATGATGGAGGTGTGGGTGTGGTGGTGGGTGGTGGCGTACTAGTACTTCCGCCCCCTCTATATTGATCCATAAACGTCTGGTACTGGTTCAGCGTATGATGGTAGAGTTGAATTTTCTCGTGATCGGGCAATGGACGTTGCAGTATATTATTCATTTCTTCATCCAAAGACTGCAGTTTTTGCACGGTGGCCGGGACGGGATAGGGAGATTGTAAACTCTGTAACAGTCGAGGTTCGACCAGCATCATTTTTTTCGTATGCTCCATGTTTTAGCGTCCCAAGATGGAACCGAGTAACGGGCCTAGTACAGTAGCGGCTAAGGGAGCCAGGAGTGCGCCGAGAAATCCACCGCGCTGTAACACCTGTTTCTTCTGCTTGACACTACCCGTTTTCTTGACCAACGTGCGGAGACCTGCCTTGTGCCGTTGCAATTTCCCTTTCTGCAGAGGACTGAGGGGCACATTGCCTTTTAAAAGATTATGAGCGACTTCACACAAACACCGTACCAAATCCCGATCCGCGCCGCGCACCAGGGCCCGGCCCACTTCCGGGGGCGCGCTGCGTAATACCCGCAGAGCGGGCGCGTGCTTGCGTACGCGTGCAGACATGATGCTTGAATGAAGGCTAGCGACCGTTGTCTTCTTCTTTTATTCTCATTTGGGGGTGTACACCGTCTGTAGTTCACCGGGAAAAATCAGGGTACGCAATCGAAGGGGGGAGGGTGTGTCTTGTTTCAAGTCGATGAGGAGATACCCATGCGCAGGTTGAGTGGCATCTTCAAAGGCTTCTCGTACAAAGGCCGTGTTCTTAGGGTACATCTGTTGAGCTAGGTGGGTAATTTGTGACGCGTCTCTGGGGTTTTTAAATAACACCACATACTGAGCATTCAAACTAATGTTCCGGTGTTCTTTGTTCTTACTGAAAAGATTCTGTACGATGTAAATAATGCTCAACCGCCGATGATGGCTGCCTTTGGTAAAGAGACGGGTGATTCGACTATCCGTTTCCGTCATGAGATCGTCTACCACCACTAAGGTGTCTTGGGGTAGATCTTCAGGCGGTAAGCCTTCCACTAAGGTGACTCCTGGGACACGGGCCAGTGCCTCGTACGCGGGCTGCCAAGCGCCATAACACCACAGGATGCGAGCTAGAGGCGGTGAAATCAGGGCTGCCCCGTGTTGGATGAGACGTTGAACAAAATGTGATTTTCCCGACCCGGTCGGTCCAGCGATGAGGCACGTGAATGGATGCTGCCATCGCGGGTCCATCGTTTCTTTAGGGGGTGATTCGACGTTTAGAAGTCAGTTGTCGGCGCAGGGGATAGTACTCGAAGATTTGTCGGGGTCGGCGCAGAGGATAGTACTCGAAGGGATACCGTTGTCGGGGTAAATGGTGTGATTCACGGGATCCACTTCAAATCTGTTTAGCGGCGTCGTAGTCGTGGTACTAGAGGGTAGAGTGGAAGGCTCGCTTGTCAGGGATGTTGATGGAGGATGAGTTGTAGTACCGATCGTCGTGGTCGTTGTTGGTTGGATGTAGCGGGGTAACGTGATGGCTGGAGTAGACGATGTGGTAGGTGTCTGCGTTGAGACGTGACGGACCCTTGACGTCTTGGCTGGTGTAGGCAGTGGGGTGGTCGTGGTCGTGGTGGCTGATGCAGAACGCAGGTTGTTGAAACAGGATATCACGTACGATAAATCATAGAACACACCGGTAAATAACGTACCCAGAACCACGACTAGACACAACACAGTACCGACTTGTGCTTTTCGAGTTCTTAACAGTAAGGGAAGACGTGTACTATCCATGGTACAAATCCTATACTGAAGGCGGGGGGGTGATAGACGTTAGAATTTATAGACGTTTCATGTCACGGCCGGATACCCAGGAATTAAAGGAACGAGGCCAGCCTTGCCATTTGACGAAATGATAGGGAATCCCACGTCGACGTTCCGTTTTCAAAATCTTTTCCACCGTGTAGTAGTCTTTCGATGTTTTCACTATGGGTTGTAATTCTGCCTCGTAAAACGTGCCTTGCAGTCTCTCGCCTTGTAAATCTTCCAGTTGATAGACGTGGGGTTGTCGAGGTTTATGACGCACGATGACAAAATGTTCTTCACTCCAATTGGGTAAATACCCTTTCTCAAATTGTCCTTTCACTTTACTGATCCGCACTACATCGCCCCGTTTGTAACGGGGTGCCGTCAAGGGTGGACTGGAGGAGTACAGCGTAGCCCGTACTTGATGTTCGTTACCTTCTGTCACAGTCCGGGGCGCTCGCTGGATACTGCGATGATAAGCCCGATTGTAGCCTTGCACCAGTTGAGAGAGTACATCCAGGTAGCGTCGTGTGTTTTGAGCCGTAAAATATTTATACATGCGGCCTTTGAAGGTCCGATTAAAGCGTTCCACTACCGATGCTTTCGTCTCATTGTACGTATGAAAAAAAAATACCTTCTTTTTCTTAAGAAAGGCTTGAAAGGGTCGGTTGAGAAATTCTGTGCCTTCATCTGTTTGTAAATAAAGAGGTTTGCGCCCCGTCTTGAAAATCTGCTGGAACGCGGCTATGAGATTCTCTCCTGTTTTGGTACGAACGGGCAGGACCCAGGCATATTTGGATAGAATATCGATACACGTCAATATGTATCGATTTCCATTATTGTCAGGTGCAAATCGAATCATGTCGACTAAATCCGACTGCCATTGCGCGTCTACCCCTCCAACGATGACCCGGTTACGACGAAAATGACGTCGGGCAGCTCGATGCAAACTATACGTATCTTGAGTTTTTAACCAGTCTCGAACTTCACTTCGACTGATCCCTTGGGCCGCTCGAGTCAATGCCCCCACACCACTATAGGCAGCTGCACTCGTTGGATTGTAATACAAATCAGATAATACTTTGTTAATCTCCTTTTTTCTCGACCGCCGCCGCATCATGGACTTCGTTCGCCCCGACCGTATCGATCTCTTCTCGGGGGTACACTGACTCTCTAGCCGCTGTGCATTCTTTACATATAGGCCTTTTTTTCCTGGGTGTAGTAGTCTCTGGTTTACAGAAACAAAATTCTGCCTCATGTCGTCTTTCATTCGGTTCAGCGAACGCCTCTTCTATAGCACGAACCCACGATAATTGCCGAGGAGATCGATCGTCCGGTGCCATTAACTGGTCGACAATAGGCCTTATTTTCTTCAAGGCTTCCCACACAGAGGAAGTTAGGCTGATACTGCGCTTATCTTTATACCGGCCTAGACGTATACGGTCGTTGGGTAGGGTATACACGTACATGGCATTATCCAGATGAACGAGCTCTCCGTCCAATTCTCCGCTCAATACCCGTTTTAACTTATTCCACCCATCACGCTCTAGTGTCACCGGATTCCATAACATTTCTGCGGGTGTCCAGTAAATAGCTAGATGGTCTTCCGCCAGTTTGACTTTATCTGCATAAACGTATAACCGTACACTGTGTGTAAGAGGCAAGATGGCTCGTAGTGGTAACGACATGCTTGCTGTCAATGTCCAACTGATACACACTCTGTCTCTTCCCCTGGTATTTATAGGCTCTATTCTGTGAGAGGCGGGTCGTGTGCAGAAAATACTTTATCGATCACGGGAACTATTTTTTGCAAAGCCGTCCACAGATCGGGCTCCAGTGTAAATCCGCCTCGTTTGAGAGAGATCAATCGGGCAAAATAAGGGCCGCGAAAAATGTATACATCGTGATCCAGATAAATACTATCGCCATCCAAATGACCGAATAACACACGTTTTAAAGTAGTCCAGCCTTCGGGAGATAATGTGATACGCGCGGGCTCAGGTACGCACCAGCAGCGCGAATCATCATCAATGAGGTCGATGCGATCAGGGTATATTATTATGGTACAACCCGGGGTGAGTGTGCGAGTAATGATCGATTGGGTTTCCGGGTAGAGTACATCGTCAACTTCGGAAATAATCGCTTTCATCGCCGCCCATAATGCTGGCCAAAGTACAATTCCGCTACCGCGACACTGTTCTAACCGGGGAAAAAATGAATTCTCTCTACTCCGCCGCAGGTACACATCGTCGCCGACAGGCAAAAAATCCACTTCGGGTTCTTTACCTTGTAACACACGTGTCAATAGCGTCCACCCGGCCAGGCTTAACGTTAATTTCACTTCGATCGGATGTTCCTCGATAAGGTGCAATTCATGCTGGTACACGATAAGAATTACTTTCGACGTCACTTGAAAGAAGGCGAGCTCTTTGCCCCGCTCCGTCATAATGAAGAATGATAAAAAATACTAGCCCGACACAAATTTATAGAGAGAGCGATTCTATTTTTCATGGTTAAAAAAAATACCCTGGGAAAAAATTAATTTAACACTGCCATTAATTTTTTAGAGGCTCCCCGTGTGCATCAATTAATAGTCTGGACTCATAACAGGATAAAAAATAAAATTAATGCATGGCTAGAGTACAATAGCAAGTCTTAATAATTATCAGAACCCTCCCTCTAGGGCTGTGAGAGAGTGAAACCCGATTGTAGGGTTATTCACAGAATACCCGGCCGGCTTCTCTCAAGCGGACTGCATTATTGCGCATTCATCATGTATTTGTGTGTATGCGTTTATTTACAGATTACCCGGCTGGCACTTTTCAAACCGACTTCACTGCAAAATGAACAGGAGGACGCAACTCTGTTTTGACCTCAATATTCAAGCGGGACCGCGTAAAATGTGCTTTTTCACCGTAAATGAAGGCTCTGTTTTATTCATTTTTCTACAGTTCTCACGATCGAAACGCGCTGAAATTTTCAGGGCACGCGTATCGGGTAATAAGGGATAGACTGGCTCTAATTTTCAATCCAGAAAATGAATTTATTTTACATTTATAGAGAGATCGATTCTATTTTTCATTGTTAAAAATAAAAAATACCCTGGAAAAATTAATTTAACACTGCCATTAATTTTTAGAGGCTTGCCGAGTGCATAAATTAATAGTCTGGACTCATACGAAGATAAAAAATAAAATTAATGCATGGCTAGAGTACAATATCAAGTCGTAATAATTATCAGAACCCTCCCTAGGGCTGTGAGAGAGCCAAAACCCCGATGCTTGCCAAGCTATACTATATATGTAATAAATAAATACAAGATATTCATTAGAATGTGATGATTTTTAAACCCGTAAGGTTCGTGTAAGGTAGTATGAAAAAACCAGGTACATGGAAAATAAATTGATTTTCCTGGCTAAAAAAATTACGTGTAAACTATGGGTTAGTCTTATAATAGTGCCCTAAAAAATTATAAGGATTTATCGAAAAATAATAGGTAATTTTAATGCTTGGGCAATGGTGACACAGCTCTATACAGTGGGTGAATCTATCTTGCACTCACACCGTCCGATTTTGCACTCACTCACACCGACCGCCATTTTGAAACGCACCTGCTACCAACAAGCCACCATTTTGGCAAAAACCCAAAGACCTCATTTGCATATTTTCATAGGATAACAGGCCGCCATTTTGAATCACACCACCTACAACACACACAAACAAACCGCCATCTTGAAAATATGCAAATGAAGGCTGGGGATCGGGAAAGTGAAATGCTGGGGATGGAGAAAGTGAAATTGACCACCATCTTGAAACCGACCACCCCTAACATACACAAACAAGCCGCCATCTTGAAACACACCACCCTTAACATACACAAACAAGCCACCATTTTGAAACACACACACACACACAGCCGACTATAAATAACGTGTATGTTCACATTTATTAACAACTACACATCATGAGTTTAAGACGACGAGCCCTCTTCACCCATCATCCTAGAGATCCAAGGAATAGGGGTACAGAAGAACATAGAGAGATAATTACCCGAGAAGAACAAGATGGCGGAATCACTGTTGTCACCAGTTTTGAACGCATTCCTCAAGATGATGAACCGAGGTTAATAAGAAGTACAGAAGAAGAACTCGGACGAAGTGAACAAGACAACAACAACAGAATGGAGGAGGACATACAAGAAGAAAATAACCAGGACGACACCCGTGATGGAGAACAAGCCAGCGGATGGTTAACTACTAGACCACCAACAACGACAACAACCACCTCGACTGCAGACACTGAAAGTATAACCACTTCGGCTGAAGCAAGAGTACGATGCCGACACACAGATGAGATATCACGCCTCAACGAACAAATTATCGACATGAGGGGAGCGATGTTGGGGATGGAGACGACAATAACGGGAATGGAAGAGGAGATTGCCAGGCAAAAGAAACTACGACATAATGAAGAAAAAATAAAACAATGTAGTATCTGGACGAATGAAGAAAGCTTATACGCGGTTCTACCCTGTGGACATCTGTGTATGTGCAAGGATTGCTGGATCCAACTGACGTGTGAAGGAGCCCTATGCCGATGCATTGACGCCGGAGAGGTGCATTTCAAGATAAGATGCCCCATATGTAGAAAACATGTAGGAGGCGTGAAGCGAATATACCGTGCCTAAGTGTGTCGTATCACACTATCAAAGGCCCTTTTCAGGGCCAACCCATCTTTCCGAAAGAGGAAACTTCTTTCATAAGCACACCCAACTAACATCAGCTCCAATCATCCTTTTCCCCCAAAAAAAAAAATTTCAAAAAAAAATTTTTTCAAAACAAAACAAAAAAATGTGAAGTAAAACCCGTCCTTCGGAGGGAAAAGTTGTTTTGAACTGTAAACAAAAATTTTATTTTGAGGTAGAGGGTCGAGTGAGGTATCATATTGAAGCTGACGTGAAATGCTTCACATTGATACCTCACTCGACCCCATTGGACCACTAGGGGCGCCCCTAACGCCAAAAAGGCTATTTTGAAGAACGATAGCAAAACCTGGTGTACGAGGATTATTTTTATTTTGGAGGTAGTGGGTCGAGTGAGGTATCAAATTGAACCTTACTCGACCCCATTGGACCACTAGGGGCGCCTCTAACCCAAAAAAAGGGTATTTTGAAGATTGAAGATTGAGATCAAAAAGATCAAGAGATCAAAAATAGCCTTTTTGAGGTTAGAGACGTCCCTAATGCACCAATCGGGTCGAGTGAGGTATTAAATTGAAGGTGACGTGAAGGAGCATCTGATAGACTGGGTGTGGGCTTGAATTAGGGTAATTCTGCGCATGCGCGAAGATAATATGAAAAATATCAATCTTCAAAAATAGCCTTTTTGAGGTTAGAGGCGTCCCTAATGGTGCAATCGGGTCGAGTGAGGTATCAAATTGAAGGTAACGTGAAGGTGCATCTGATAGACTGGGTGTGGGTTGAACTATCAGCATTCTGCGCATGCGTAATCTTCAAAACACCTTTTTTTGGATTAGAGGTGCCCCTAGTGGTCCAATGGAGTCGAGTGAGGTATCAATCTGAAGCATTTCACGTCAGCTTCAATTTGATACCTCACTCGACCCACTACCTCCAAAATAAAAATAATCCTCGTACACCAGGTTTTGCTATCGATCTGCAAAATAACCTTTTTGGCGTTAGGGGAGCCCCTAGTGGCCCGATGGAGCCGAGTGAGGTATCAATGTGAAGGTGAGATGAAGGGCCATCTGATGGACTGGTGTGGGTTGAACTATCAGCATTCTGCGCATGCGCAAGAATGGAAATAGACGTTTTTGGAGCTATTTGACTATTAAAAAAGGAAAAAAGAACACATTTTTTTAATTTTCTACTATTTTTTTATTAACACACAATGAACGTATTCACAATTGAATTTAATACCAATTATATGTAAGTATTGAATTTTAAATACAATTAACAGTGAAAAAACTCTGAATTTTTGTAATACAATGTCTCCAGATCAATACATGTTTTCCTTGTTCTCAATAGTTCTTCAACAAGACTTGTTTGAATTCATCATCATCTTTCTGTCCTTGGTGGGTATAGATGTACGTCACAACCTCTTCACGTGGAATTTTGGCAGGACAAGCCGCTACCACTGCCAGGGTAATTTCCATCTCGGTCACAGCCTGTAGTGCTTCAGTGAGGTCCGCGTATGAGGCCACCAGAGTGTTCAGGTGAGGTCTGATGAGCTGCAGGACTGTCTCGATGTACTTCTCAGCTATATAGGTCGACACCTGGTAGGTCAGAGTTTGCCTAATTGTACTGGCAAGACTCTGCAACTCCCGCCACGCCGTTAATTTCAATGTGACACCTTGAGGACAAGCCACCAGCTCTTGCGTATCTAAGCGTTTTCGCCATTTTCGAATATGTACGAGGAGCTGGTCATTGAAATAAGCACAACTCACATAGATGTCGTCAGCCACATGTAATTTCGCTTCGTCATTTCCCTGGTCACGAATAATCGCATCGATGGCGTAATCAAGGGCCTCCAGTTTTTGCCAGGTGTCCAAGTTCAGGGTAATATGCTTACCAGGTCTGTCATTAAAACCCGCTGAATTAAAATGCACTTCTTCGTCTTTGACACTCACCGTCAAATAAGGTGAAAGCTCCCAAATGTCCTTGTGGGCTGTCTGGTGAGCCGCTTCGATCAGATTGTTGATCTCCTGGACCGACATAGGAAGTTGTTGTTTCACAGGCACTTGCTGGGGTACTACGACTGGCGCCTCAATCACTGGTATTACTAACGGTGTTAAACGGGGACGTTTGGGGCGTCCAACACGTTTAGCAGATGTAGTACTCTCTGGGGTAGTGTGCGTACGTTTGCTGGCTGTACGGGTAGTGTCCATCACTAAGATCTCTTCATCTTGTATAACGTCGTCGTCGGCTTCAAGTAAATGTGCTAGTTCGGCATTTCCCGTGATATTCAACGCCTCCACGAAGGCTAGAAATCCATAGTAGGTAAATTGCCGTACCTCATGGATGAGGGCTGTGTTTTGGGCTGAAGGGGTTTTCTCCGCCATGATTTCTTCGACACTCTGTTCCAGGAGTATGTTTTCCTCCGCCATAAGGAAATCACATAATTCATCCACATGCTTCATCTCATCCATGAAACGAAGACGGTACTTGTCAAGCCTCGCTAAAAATAATGATGATGACATGACTATGCAGGCTGGTGAAAAACTATTACGGAGTAATAGTCTAGTGAATTGCCACTGGTAAAATCGAAAAAAGTAAATGGATGGCTGTGCTGGCTGCGTGGCTGGCTGGCTGGCTGGCTGGGAGATAGGTCAGGTAAGTCAGATTGAATACACCCTTGCCCTAAAAATGAACTCCTTTTATAGCCCATTGACCTCATTTGCATATTTTCGGCGGACAACAGACCGCCATCTTGAAAACGACCACCCCTAACCTACAAAAACAAGCCACCATCTTGAAAACGACCACCCCTAACACACACAAACAGGCCGCCATCTTGAAAACGACATAGGCAAAGACCTCATTTGCATATTTTCAGCGGACAACAGGCCGCCATCTTGAAAACGACCACCCCTAACACACAAAAACAAGCCGCCATCTTGAAAACGACCACCCCTAACACACACAAACAAGCCGCCATCTTGAAAACGACATATGCAAATGAGGATGACTGGGGAAAACCCATAACACACACAAACAAGCCGCCATCTTGAAACCGACCACCCCTACCCTACAAAAACAAGCCGCCATCTTGAAAACGACCACCCCTAACCTACAAAAACAAGCCGCCATCTTGAAACCGACCACCCCCACCCTACAAAAACAAGCCGCCATCTTGAACATATGCAAATGAGGGCTGGGAAAAACCCATAACACACACAAACAAGCCGCCATCTTGAATACGACCACCCCTACCCTACAAAAACAAGCCGCCATCTTGAATACGACCACCCCTAACATACAAAAACAAGCCGCCATCTTGAAACCAACCACCCCTAACCTACAAAAACAAGCCGCCATCTTGAAACCGACCACCCCCACCATACAAAAACAAGCCGCCATCTTGAATAAACACAATGAACCCAATGACCTCATTTGCATAAAACTCATTTGCATATACTCACGTATGCGATCACCCCCATTACAACCCCAAATATTAACTCTGCGCATGCGCAGTGAAGAGCTACAGGTAGCAGATCAATCCTCCCTACTACTTACGCGGATGTTCGCCGTATCCATTGGAATATATTTTTGGACTGGCAAAATAATTTGGCCTGAGAGAGCTTTTAAAATTACTTATTTGACTTATAAATTATTATCGGTTGGTTAAGGACGGCCGAGTAAATACGAATGAGGGGGTCCATGTTACAAGCCGAATACCCGTGCATGTGGTTTTGTTTATCAGCCTCGGTTTGGTATTACCATGACGTAGGTTGTGACGTAGGCTACCTGCTTCGAGTGCATAGGAACTATCCTCGACCTTTTCAGAGCGGGGAAATCGTGTTGATTTTGAAAGTGAACAGGTGAAACCCTCGAATGTTGAGTAACGTGAACGCAAGTTGGCAGTAGGTAGATGGCCGTATAATCGCCCATTATAGCCGACAGCTAAGCTAGATTTGAAAAATAATAAACGTATAACCAAGTTCTGAAGGATTCGAAAATGTATGGACAACAACAACAAATAAGCCTTGTGACCAGGGGGTCGTGCACGAAACTGCTTAATAAGGATGTCCACTGGTGGTAAATCAAAGTACGTAATTAACTTTCTGAATAATGTGTGTTGTTGCATTCATAATTGTGTGATATGAGGAAAAACAAAGAAGAAAATATAGGTTGGTGTGCATTTCTTAGCTGCAGTGCAGGCAACATTAGGCGGACTGCCCATGCTCCATTTGATAACCCAGAAAACAGGGAATATCCCTAGTTTTGAAGCATATTCATGAAAAATTCATATCAGTATTTAATATTTTCTCATATTCTAACTGTTTGCAGATAATCACATTGTCTATCAAATCGGATGGATGTTGCTGTGCGAAATTCTCAACTCGAAGGCTTTTAAAGGAAATCCCTATCGCTTAACCTTGGGAGGGGAGATAACCTAATAGGAAAACAGGCAAAATGGCCTCCAAGCCAAAAAATATGACCAAATTCAAAGTATACCTTGAACTCATTGCAAATAATTGATTTTTGATTGATTATTACCTCTTAGTCAAATTTGGCCAAAGACTAATAGTGTCATTAGCATCATCTGTCTGTCCGTCTGTCCATAGTCTGGTGTCTACACTGACCGTCGATAGTAGAAGAGGGGAATTGAGCCATCTCGGGTGACCGCTTTTCGCATGTGGACTGAAATTGTTTCTGAGAATAATCAATGTCAAATGATGGGAAGATGGGGGGGGGGGGGGAACTGTGATTGTATGCCTCTAGAGGGCACTGTGATTAGCTGAATAAACTCTATTCTATTCCGTAACTTGAGGGACTATACACAGGTTGCCAATGTTTACAATCGGGTCTCACTTCCGGAGTTGCGTGCACAAAATTTCTCGAATGAAGGGAGACAACTCAATTAACATGCAAATTTACAGGCAATGGCCTGAGACGGCTCACATAGTTGTGATTTAGCGTCGTATATCGTAGGAAATTTAAGGATGTGATAAAGTGGTCACAGAACTTATATTCATGCATTGTTCATAAAAAATATTTGTATGACAAATTTTCATTAAAGCAATCTTCAAACCTGGGCCTACAGGGCAGTGGGCACAGCCTATTCCTCGAAAATATGACGAAGGATACGACGGAGATGGTAACCAACAGTTGATAACTCAATTGGTATATCTTCGATACATGTATTTGATTCTGTTTAGTTATTAGTAAACCTGTACTGATACGTGTTTCAGAAATATATCTTTTGCTACACATTTCTTCCACCTCACGATGAGAAGTTTACCGTAAAAGATGGTGTCAATTTGACGGGAATCTTCCACGATACACCAACTCAAAACATTTTAATAACTTTCATTGAAAACGCATCCATAATACAAATCGAAATAAATAGTTTTCATTTCGAGTATTATACATGTAGGATCACAAAAATATAATCCTAAACATTTTTGTGTATTCCTTGTTTTTCTTGTAATGTTTACCAGAAAAGTTAGATTGAATTCGCCGAGAATTTTCCTCGATACACCAACACCAGGTTTCAATAGCGGTAACTTACTATAAAAACGCATCCATAAAATAAAAATCTACTACTTACTTTTCATCTCGAGTATTATAGGATCATGAAAATATAAATATTATTGCTGTATCTTTAGCCGTTTTCTTGTATATTTAACGGAAAAGATGGTATCAATTCGCCAGGAATTTCCCGCGATCTATTTACCGACACTAGATATTGACAACTTTACGGTACTTGAAAAGGCTTCCAATTCCATTACATAAAAATCTAAATGCATAAATTTCTTGTATAGTAATAAAATATCGTTTTCGTTTCTTTAGCAGTTTTCTTGTAATAATAATTGGAAAAGATGGTGTCGATTTGACAGGATTTTTTTCGCGATATTCCCGACAGTATAGGTTTTAATAACTTTCCTTTGCAAACGCATCCACAGAATAAAAACCCATGATAATGCATAGAATAGAATGGGATCAGGTTTTATCCGAAAAGGTGAAACAACAACGGACCAATAGCTTTTGTAGCTAATGTTATCTGTATTAACCATTCCGACGTTAAATAAAGATTGAAATGAAAAATGAAATAAATTATCGCCACTTTTTTACTTTCTATTCAACTCTATGTGATTGTAAAGTTTCACCTCGCTGCTTCGTCAAGTACGCGGATGTTCGCCGTATCCATTGGAATATATTTTTGGACTGGCAAAATAATTTGGCCTGAGAGAGCTTTTAAAATTACTTATTTGACTTATAAATTATTATCGGTTGGTTAAGGACGGCCGAGTAAATACGAATGAGGGGGTCCATGTTACAAGCCGAATACCCGTGCATGTGGTTTTGTTTATCAGCCTCGGTTTGGTATTACCATGACGTAGGTTGTGACGTAGGCTACCTGCTTCGAGTGCATAGGAACTATCCTCGACCTTTTCAGAGCGGGGAAATCGTGTTGATTTTGAAAGTGAACAGGTGAAACCCTCGAATGTTGAGTAACGTGAACGCAAGTTGGCAGTAGGTAGATGGCCGTATAATCGCCCATTATAGCCGACAGCTAAGCTAGATTTGAAAAATAATAAACGTATAACCAAGTTCTGAAGGATTCGAAAATGTATGGACAACAACAACAAATAAGCCTTGTGACCAGGGGGTCGTGCACGAAACTGCTTAATAAGGATGTCCACTGGTGGTAAATCAAAGTACGTAATTAACTTTCTGAATAATGTGTGTTGTTGCATTCATAATTGTGTGATATGAGGAAAAACAAAGAAGAAAATATAGGTTGGTGTGCATTTCTTAGCTGCAGTGCAGGCAACATTAGGCGGACTGCCCATGCTCCATGCTCCATTTGATAACCCAGAAAACAGGGAATATCCCTAGTTTTGAAGCATATTCATGAAAAATTCATATCAGTATTTAATATTTTCTCATATTCTAACTGTTTGCAGATAATCACATTGTCTATCAAATCGGATGGATGTTGCTGTGCGAAATTCTCAACTCGAAGGCTTTTAAAGGAAATCCCTATCGCTTAACCTTGGGAGGGGAGATAACCTAATAGGAAAACAGGCAAAATGGCCTCCAAGCCAAAAAATATGACCAAATTCAAAGTATACCTTGAACTCATTGCAAATAATTGATTTTTGATTGATTATTACCTCTTAGTCAAATTTGGCCAAAGACTAATAGTGTCATTAGCATCATCTGTCTGTCCGTCTGTCCATAGTCTGGTGTCTACACTGACCGTCGATAGTAGAAGAGGGGAATTGAGCCATCTCGGGTGACCGCTTTTCGCATGTGGACTGAAATTGTTTCTGAGAATAATCAATGTCAAATGATGGGAAGATGGGGGGGGGGGAACTGTGATTGTATGCCTCTAGAGGGCACTGTGATTAGCTGAATAAACTCTATTCTATTCCGTAACTTGAGGGACTATACACAGGTTGCCAATGTTTACAATCGGGTCTCACTTCCGGAGTTGCGTGCACAAAATTTCTCGAATGAAGGGAGACAACTCAATTAACATGCAAATTTACAGGCAATGGCCTGAGACGGCTCACATAGTTGTGATTTAGCGTCGTATATCGTAGGAAATTTAAGGATGTGATAAAGTGGTCACAGAACTTATATTCATGCATTGTTCATACAAAATATTTGTATGACAAATTTTCATTAAAGCAATCTTCAAACCTGGGCCTACAGGGCAGTGGGCACAGCCTATTCCTCGAAAATATGACGAAGGATACGACGGAGATGGTAACCAACAGTTGATAACTCAATTGGTATATCTTCGATACATGTATTTGATTCTGTTTAGTTATTAGTAAACCTGTACTGATACGTGTTTCAGAAATATATCTTTTGCTACACATTTCTTCCACCTCACGATGAGAAGTTTACCGTAAAAGATGGTGTCAATTTGACGGGAATCTTCCACGATACACCAACTCAAAACATTTTAATAACTTTCATTGAAAACGCATCCATAATACAAATCGAAATAAATAGTTTTCATTTCGAGTATTATACATGTAGGATCACAAAAATATAATCCTAAACATTTTTGTGTATTCCTTGTTTTTCTTGTAATGTTTACAAGAAAAGTTAGATTGAATTCGCCGAGAATTTTCCTCGATACACCAACACCAGGTTTCAATAGCGGTAACTTACTATAAAAACGCATCCATAAAATAAAAATCTACTACTTACTTTTCATCTCGAGTATTATAGGATCATGAAAATATAAATATTATTGCTGTATCTTTAGCCGTTTTCTTGTATATTTAACGGAAAAGATGGTATCAATTCGCCAGGAATTTCCCGCGATCTATTTACCGACACTAGATATTGACAACTTTACGGTACTTGAAAAGGCTTCCAATTCCATTACATAAAAATCTAAATGCATAAATTTCTTGTATAGTAATAAAATATCGTTTTCGTTTCTTTAGCAGTTTTCTTGTAATAATAATTGGAAAAGATGGTGTCGATTTGACAGGATTTTTTTCGCGATATTCCCGACAGTATAGGTTTTAATAACTTTCCTTTGCAAACGCATCCACAGAATAAAAACCCATGATAATGCATAGAATAGAATGGGATCAGGTTTTATCCGAAAAGGTGAAACAACAACGGACCAATAGCTTTTGTAGCTAATGTTATCTGTATTAACCATTCCGACGTTAAATAAAGATTGAAATGAAAAATGAAATAAATTATCGCCACTTTTTTACTTTCTATTCAACTCTATGTGATTGTAAAGTTTCACCTCGCTGCTTCGTCAAGTACGCGGATGTTCGCCGTATCCATTGGAATATATTTTTGGACTGGCAAAATAATTTGGCCTGAGAGAGCTTTTAAAATTACTTATTTGACTTATAAATTATTATCGGTTGGTTAAGGACGGCCGAGTAAATACGAATGAGGGGGTCCATGTTACAAGCCGAATACCCGTGCATGTGGTTTTGTTTATCAGCCTCGGTTTGGTATTACCATGACGTAGGTTGTGACGTAGGCTACCTGCTTCGAGTGCATAGGAACTATCCTCGACCTTTTCAGAGCGGGGAAATCGTGTTGATTTTGAAAGTGAACAGGTGAAACCCTCGAATGTTGAGTAACGTGAACGCAAGTTGGCAGTAGGTAGATGGCCGTATAATCGCCCATTATAGCCGACAGCTAAGCTAGATTTGAAAAATAATAAACGTATAACCAAGTTCTGAAGGATTCGAAAATGTATGGACAACAACAACAAATAAGCCTTGTGACCAGGGGGTCGTGCACGAAACTGCTTAATAAGGATGTCCACTGGTGGTAAATCAAAGTACGTAATTAACTTTCTGAATAATGTGTGTTGTTGCATTCATAATTGTGTGATATGAGGAAAAACAAAGAAGAAAATATAGGTTGGTGTGCATTTCTTAGCTGCAGTGCAGGCAACATTAGGCGGACTGCCCATGCTCCATTTGATAACCCAGAAAACAGGGAATATCCCTAGTTTTGAAGCATATTCATGAAAAATTCATATCAGTATTTAATATTTTCTCATATTCTAACTGTTTGCAGATAATCACATTGTCTATCAAATCGGATGGATGTTGCTGTGCGAAATTCTCAACTCGAAGGCTTTTAAAGGAAATCCCTATCGCTTAACCTTGGGAGGGGAGATAACCTAATAGGAAAACAGGCAAAATGGCCTCCAAGCCAAAAAATATGACCAAATTCAAAGTATACCTTGAACTCATTGCAAATAATTGATTTTTGATTGATTATTACCTCTTAGTCAAATTTGGCCAAAGACTAATAGTGTCATTAGCATCATCTGTCTGTCCGTCTGTCCATAGTCTGGTGTCTACACTGACCGTCGATAGTAGAAGAGGGGAATTGAGCCATCTCGGGTGACCGCTTTTCGCATGTGGACTGAAATTGTTTCTGAGAATAATCAATGTCAAATGATGGGAAGATGGGGGGGGGGGGGGAACTGTGATTGTATGCCTCTAGAGGGCACTGTGATTAGCTGAATAAACTCTTTTCTATTCCGTAACTTGAGGGACTATACAC